>CAJUYI010001722.1:20329-33802 GCA_910591695.1 Galerucella pusilla
ACCCACATCAAACAAAAAACAAATCAATTTGAAATTTCATTTCAAACTTTACACAATCATAACAAAAAAAAAGAGGTTAATCCCTTCTTTTTGATCATAAGATGCCATATGCGCATGCCCCTTATGAAAACTCGCATTCGCATAGAAGATTCGTATGCCTAGTACCCATACGTGTGAACTCGTACGACTGGCGGATGCTTTATTTCGTATACTACGATTCGAGAATACCTACAACTACAAGTCATACGCAAATTATCGATGACCATCAAATTTCGTATACGCAATTGACTCGAGAATAGCACCCCTGTAACTGACATGCTGTAGTAAGTGAGGTTAAGTTGGTTTCTTCTTGTTTCCTTTATTGGCTAATAGGGCAAGTCCACGTGACGTTCTGACAGTCGCCCTGATGAAGCTTTCTTTGCACAACATGCAGTTTTTATAGTTGTTATCTTCATCGTGTTGGAGTTTAATATGGTGCTTTTCATCTTCGACATTATTTTATACGCTTAGTTATTTTAAAAGCTATTCCTGACTGTTCATAATAGAAAAGAATCGTTGAATCCATAAAAAATTACCAAATTACAATTCTAAAATATTTTCGAATGATTTGTTTATCCTCAGGACGACTGTCATTAGTGTCAGCTATCAGTCGGTGGACATGGTCTACATTTTTAGTTTGTAACACGTCCTTGTATATCACATGAGACTAAAAAAAAGGTTGTATGAAGCTATTTAAATTCGTTAGTGAACTCCTAAGTGCAATTATATTTTTTTTATAATTAGAATTGAAAATATTTGGTTGTAAGGATATTTATGATAATATATTTTTGTAGATCCTTCTTTTTGGTTCAAAATTATTATTGAATAATTAAATAATGATATATGTAACTAGAGCTGTTTTATTTGTATTTTTTGTTGGTTACAAATTCATTTTTGCGTGAAATCCTCTATATTCATGTCTATATATAGATAAGGTCTTTATGCACCAACTGAATCGAAAATATCAGTTCAATATAGAAAGGAATTTCTAATGGGATGACTCAATTCGCTCAAATATTTCCGCACCATTTATTTTATGGCCACAAATTCTTTCCTTCCCATGAAAAACACTTTATTATCAATTGCTATGGTAACTGCTGTGATTTTTACCACAACATATTTTCATTGTAATATACATCAAGGAAAAAAAAGAAAAACTTGCTCAGAACGGACACCAAAAATGAATGACTATATTAAAGTAAATAAAAAGAAATGTGCATTTTTCAATTTATTTTTTATTATATAAGGTGGGTGGTTAGGTGGGCTCTTTGGTTTATATTACAGAATTATGTGAGTGCATGTTCCATAGAGAGAAGAGTTATTACAATTTTCTCCACTCCACCTATCTAAAGTGCTTCTCTCTGAGTCCTTGTAAGTTCTCACAGAAGCAAAGAATGTGAGTATTTCATTTCCTGGTTCACTGCCTTTTCCCATTTTAGTGTTGGTATTTCCTCAAATCGGTTAATATCTTCAAATTTCTTACTCATCTTCAATAACCTGTTCTACTTTGTTCAGTAAACTCTTAGTTTGAAGTTAACTCCTCCAGTTGGGCTGGTGTTATTTGTCTCGTTAGTTTTTCCTCTTATGCAATCCTTTGTAGCTCCACAGAACCGATCTGGAACTATGAAGTCACCTTCTTTAGCTGGATACCTTGAAATCCCCTAATGTCTTGGCATCCAAACTAGAGATACTGTGATAGCCTATTATCGGACTTTTTTCAGCTGTAAGCAGAGCCTAACTATTGGTTAATATTTTAGTTTTTCATATTTTCATCAATATAGGCTATAGCGACAATTGTTTCTGCTTCTACATAGACCTATGCTATAGAATATTCTGTTTCTAGGTCAGTTTATACCATCCCCTGTGACATGGTTTGTCTTAGAACCATCGGTAAACCGAATAGCCTGGGTGCATCTCCAGCTCCCTAGATGAGATGATGATGAGATAATGCTCAGTGAATATGTTCTCTGGTGACATGTTATCCAAACTCATTTGAAATACGGATTCATCTAGTATCAGTGATTCCTTTTTTAAAGTTCTATATGTCTCTTAATTGATTTCAGCAGGAGAATCACCATAATTACCTCCACACTTACATGCAGGAAATTTAGAAAGATAATTGATGCCGTCCCTGTGCCGTTTATTTTACCCGGTAACACCTTGGGTTCTTTTTTTCCAGGGTTGTCCTCCAATTCAGCTTAGAATCCCAGATATTTGATTTGATTGTAGATTGTATGGTACGTAGTTTGCGGTTCTGTATAGTCAAAAGTCATTGTTCTTTAGTTTGTGTCATTATGGTCTTGAGCTTCTTTATATGCCATTTCTGAATGGGACGCTTTTTTGCATTTGTATTGACATATTCGTTGCCAGGTATTTCCACGCTGAAAGGTGGAATTATATCTATAGATGTATATTGTAAAGACCTCGTATTTGCATAATTCTTGTATATTTTGAAAGAAGAAATGTGATGTGTAAATGTTTCTAATGGACTTCAAAGATGTCAATTGCAAATTGCTATTATCTTATCTTCACTGCACTGTGGTTAGTTCATTTGTCAGAGAGTAGTTGAGAGCTAATAGGGTACAAGCATAAATTTTGCTATTTGTGGGAATTGACGCTTTATCAGGTCTCCCAACACCTTGCATGCCTATTTCTTCAAAAAAATATAAAATTTACTTTTAAAACGACTTTAAAAATCATAAAATTTGAAAGTCCGCCAAAACGCTCTTTACGTCCATGGTGTGTCGTCATTTGTTTACGTTCTTATTCGTGTATCACGCTCTGAGTTCTTGTGACCTAATTTGTTTCTGAAAGCTTTAAAAATGGAAAAAGCCGAAATTCCAAATATTGCATTGACACAATATTTGTTCCTTTACCTGGTGGCTAAAGTAAAAATACACTTAAGAGAAGGGCATTACTTTTGTTTGTGAAGACCATTAAGTACCTACTTCTATGCAGGTAATTTTAATTTTTAAATAGTTTGAGGTTATGTACCTATATGTCTAGGAATCAACCATAAAAACATCATTTTCTTACGACCGCACATCGAAATATGTCTGGCATATATTATATAAATAAAAAATAGTTTAAATCGTACTTACGATAATGCTTTAACTCCTCTTATTCCCTCTGCATTAAAGCAGCTGTTTGACTTCATAAATTCATGCAGCATAAATGAGTCTACTTTGGGCAAGTAATCAGTTTGTGCTTTTACAAAACCTTCGCTAGCCAAATCTTTACTCACAAAATATGAAAGAATCGTCACTGAACACTGAACTAGTAAATAAAATATATTCTTCTAAAAGTTTTAAAATATCGTCGTAAATATCGAATCCTTATGTCCACTTTCCACTTTACGTTGACTTTTATAAATAAAAAAAGCACACACAAACACGTAATGGTCTCAAACAAACATATAAATGATAATTTTACGTCGATGAAGCAATAAATAGTTGATTAAAATACAATATAAACACACAACTACACATAACCTAATGCAATACCGGCAATATCGACATAAGTAAACACAAGAGATATGACATCACACGTATCATCGGTAGCGTTCGGAAGTCCTCGGGTTGTGGTCGGAAAGTGCATTGAAATTTGAATTTTATTTTAAAATTTGGGAGTAATTTCCAATGGAAACTGGTTTATTTCCTATTATTAGTAATTTTTGATATCATATTTACTATAATAAATTAATATCCAAGCAAAATATGAAATATGCGTGTACTATATTGTGTTGTGTAAAGTTGTATCAATAATATTATTCTGTCAGCTTTTTTGGAGTTTCATGTTTATTGTGCACAGAGACAGATGTGTTGATTTTGAAAGTTGTTGCATAAGGATACATTTAAAAAATACAATTTAAAATGAAGAAATAATATAATATAATTCAGACCCTTATCTATTATTTTTATGTGTTAACAACTTTCTGGAGCACACTGTGTATATTTTTATAATCGTATCTTTTTTCCGTTTCCAATCAGGTTACAGTTATATATGTAAACATAAGCATTCCACAGGTTCAGTCTAAGTACAATAGCACCTGTCAT
Organism: Galerucella pusilla; assembly: GCA_910591695.1. Classification (NCBI taxonomy): domain Eukaryota; kingdom Metazoa; phylum Arthropoda; class Insecta; order Coleoptera; family Chrysomelidae; genus Galerucella; species Galerucella pusilla. The sequence goes on from CAJUYI010001722.1 coordinate 24,424, forward strand.
ATGACCTTCTTAAGTAACAATGCCTCACAGGTCTTGAGATATCAAGACCCTTCGCTTCCGGTTTCTTTACGTCACACTTTCATTCATAAGAATGTTAAGTATGGGGTGACGGTGTGGTGACGGTGTGTGAATGGACAAAGGGTGACAGAATAGAAAATATTTATGGTTGGTGTAAGGTCAATTAAGAATTGAAGAAATTGATTTTCTTTATACAGACTAAGTTTATATAACAGGGTAGTTATAAAAGGCTTCCTCAGTAAGTTCCATCGATTTTATTTTCAAGGAAATAATCAAATATTTACCATTTAATCGAATGTTTCTGTAAAAAACCGCATTCTATTTTGAAATATCCCCTTTTATAAAATCCGCAAGCATTTAATTATGTTACATTTTTTTTCCGTTTTCAATCTTGGAAATTATACCTTTTATTCGAAAGATCTTAGCTATTATGGGTGAAAATTACAGAGAGAAATCTGATTTATTAATTCCATTGTTTAGATTGTTTGATTAAAGTGTCAATAAATTTTCATTTCTTGAAGAAAAAATAACTAAATGGAATTTCATAGTAAAAGGTTCATAAATTTCGGTTGATTTCTCGTTAAAAAACTGTGTTTAGATGATTTATAAACATTGTAATTTATTTTAAGCAGAAGCATGAACATGATAATTTTACTCTTGAACGTATTTAACACCATGCACTACATTTTTTCTTGATCCTCAGTGAAATTCGTCTATCGGTCGTTAATGAGATGAGAATTATACTTATGAAAAATTATTCAGTGAAGGGTCAAATATAAATCTTGAATTTTTAGGCTTTTACTTGGTAAAGTTCCATACTGTTACTTCTCAATATTTTTAAACATACAGATTGCAAAAAAGCTTATCGAACCGTGCGATTAACCAAAGTACGACAAGGAAAATATGACACAGCTTGAAAGAGAGGTCGAGTATTTAGTTCCAGAGGCTGGCCGAATGTTCATTGCCCCCTATTTTAACACTCCCACTCCTTCCCTGATGGGAACATACTGAATACCACCAACTAGTAAGTTCTCTCTGTGAAGGACACTGTTGCCGGATGAACGTGCTTAGTTTTACCTAATAGTGCATGAGCTCGAAAAAAAGTCGAAACAAAAATATCATTTGTACAAATTAATCTGAGTTTCTGGCAACAGCGGTTGAAATAGGGGGGCAATGAACATTCGGCTAGCCTCTGGAACTAAATACACGCCCTCGCTGACCACGCAAAATTATTCTTTCTGTCTCTTTCAAGCTGTTTTTCCCATATTTTCCTTTTTCGCAGTCTGTATGCTAACCTAAACTTGTGTCCCATTTCGCAGGTGAAGATTAATAATAGTTATTTAACCAACCAGAGTATCAATATTAATATTGATTGGGGTTGTTAATCGCCCTTTTAATACTCGTGTTAGTTACAAAACTTTTTCGTCGACTGTACAGCTTGAATATTTAAAAACTAAGAATATTCATTCAAATAACTTCGAACTGTGTGTTTCAGATTTAGACTGCATTCAGTGTTGTTATGTGCTTTTCTCTGTATTGGAGTGAAAGAGGATTGAAAATGGTTCAATTGGAGGCTCATTTTCGTTTTTATGTATATTAGGGCGGGTTGGAGAATTATCAAGTCTTCTTTTCAGTGGAATTGATGCTTTTTGAGTGATTTCTTGTTCTATTGACCGTTTCGGAGTGTTATGACGTGAAATTTTGCGTTATTGGATGAAATAATGTCGCATTGTGTGTTTTCAATGGATTTATTTAAGTACCTAATCTTCCAAATATACACTGTGTCCACTTAAGTTCGCACCATATTGGAAACTTTTTTATTATCAATTTTAGGAAAAAATCTTATTCCTCATAAAAAGCTCTGCATGCTCTAAAATCTGAAATACTATTATCAGATATCAATTTTTTTTAGTATTATACGAGGTTTCTAAAAAAATATGAACTTTACTCAAGAGTAAAGTACCTTTAAATTTGACAATATCGAAAAATAGTATTGAAAAGAGTTGATCAGAACTGAAAACTACGTTCAAATATGCATCAAATTGCATCCATTTACATTGAAAAAATAGGTTTTGTGCTTGTTTAATATTGTTTCTATTTTCTTAATAGCGCTACCATATTTGCGTGAAATTCTAACGCGTTCTGACAAGTACTTTCATACATTTTCAGCTATCAAACATTCGTTAGTTTGTCAGAGCTATATTACACGTAAGTACAGTAAAATTTGCATTCTTATTGAAATACATTTAAAAAAATAATACATTTTTCTCATATAAATAGATAAAATCGTATATTTGAACGTAGTTTTCAATTCTGATCAACTTTTATTCGTAACATTTTTCGATATTGTCAAATTTAAAGGTACTTTATTCTTGAGTAAAGTTCATATTTTTTTAAAAACCTCGTAAAATACTAAAAAAATTGATATTGATCATTGTATTTCAGATTTTAGAGCATGCAGAACTTTTTATGAAGAATAATTTTTTTTCCTAAAATTGATCATAAAAAAGTTTCCCATATGGTGTATATCAACTGTACAGGGTGCGGCAGATAAACGGTCAATTAGAAATATCTAGAGAACTAAAGGTATCTGAATTATGAAAGTTGGCATGAAGGGGTTTTGAATAATGAGCTATTCAATGAAAATATTGCCGTAACAATTCTACTTCCGGTTATACCGGAAGTCGCACATAACTTTGTAATTTTTAATGGAAGACCCTGTATATTTTTGAATTTTAGGAATATTTACGTTATTCTGAACATTTTTTTTTGATACTTCCCTATACCTATCTTGAACCGTTTTTGAGTTGTAATGTTTTTTATATGAAAATGACACTTTTTTACCATGTACATAAAATTCAATATCTTCTAATGTAATTTGAATAAAAGTTTAAATTTCTTAGGAACTATTTACCACATACCGCTTTATCGTTTACACTGTGAAGTTACCATTTTTATTATACAGGGTGCTGTCAAAATTGGAATAAAAACGGAATCCACAATCTTCGCGTAATTCCTTTTTTTCAAATGGGACACACTGTATGTGATTATTTATTTTAGAAGAATACGTTGTCCACTATCGATATGTATTACTATTTCCTATACCTATCTCCAGCAGTTTTCAAATAAATCAGCTTTATACATTTTTGTCACAAAAAATTAATTTTATTATAGGCTATGTGGTATTAATTTATTGAGTTAAACACTCGGTTAAACATTGAACAATTATACAGATACTATCAAAGATAATAAGGTACTAGCTTGTTAATTCAACAAATGTTCAAAGTGTTGCCCATCAACGGATGAATTTGGATGAGCTGCAAAATATCCCAGGATGTCTATTTTGTAAATCCTCATTATCGACATGGGTCTTGAGCTTATTATTATTTTGTTAAGAAAATTAAAGGCAAACTATTATTATACCTTTCACACAACGAAATACAACAAGGTGACTATTAAACATCAACAATAACTGTCATTTGTCAGAATATTTCATAGGCGACTTGATACATTAATTTTTTGTGACAAAAATGTATAAAGCTGATTTATTTGTAAACTGCAGGAGATAGGTATAGGGAATAGTAATACATATCGATAGTGGACAACGTATTCTTCTAAAATAAATAATCACATACAGTGTGTCCCATTTGAAAAAAAAGGAATTACGCGAAGATTGTGGATTCCGTTTTTATTCCAATTTTGACAGCACCCTGTATAATAAAAAAGGTAACTTCACAGTGTAAACGATAAAGCGGTATGTGGTGAATAGTTCCCAAGATATTCAAACTTTTATTCGAATTACATTAGAGGATATTGAATTTTATGTACATGGTAAAAAAGTGTCATTTTCATATAAAAAACATTACAACTCAAAAACGGTTCAAAATAGGTATAGGGAAGTATTAACAAAAAATGTTCAGAATAACGTAAATATTCCTAAAATTTAAAAATATACAGGGTCTTCCATTAAAAATTACAAAGTTATGTGCGACTTCCGGTATAACCGGAAGTAGAATGGTGACGGCAATATTATCATTGAATAGCTCATTATTCAAAACCCCTTCATGCCAATTTTCATATTTCAGATACCTTTAGTTCTCGAGATATCTCTAATTGACCGTTTATCTGCCGCACCCTGTATATAACCCTAATTAAAAGCTAAACTCTACCTTTTTCTGAAGATGTATTTAATTTGCTTAAGTTTTATTGAAAAACTAGAGACTTATTTTATAAACCATGAATTTTCATAACAAAATATAAAAGTAAAACAACTAGAACACTCCAGGTACCATATCGACTCCTTATTAAAATTATTTTGACGGTATATCTTTCCAATAATAAAGATCCCTTTTTGTTCTCTTCTAACAAAAATGTCAAAAACAACCCTTCTAAGCAGATGTAATACTTTCCCTTTTACAGACATAATATTTTTCACCTTTATAAAATAGGTATCTAACAAAGAACAAATAATATTCCTTCCGATTTTCTCCCTACACTCGATAGGAAAGGTGTGCACGAATTCACGCTTTTAAATTCCTTCAGCACGTGACCATAGGGGTGTAATGAAATTTAAAAATATAATGTTGCTGATAATCAAAATGAGTCATGCTTGATATATATCTCGGTAATGCGCTTTTATGTATATTCATGAAGTGATAAATATCCAGTTTGTTAGCACATTTTTATTCGAAATGAAAAAGTTATATACAGAACAGGACGCTAAACGGCGAACTTGAAATAAAAAGAGGAGTAATTGATAATTCTCCCGTTTCCAACTAGTATTTAATTAAATTTACCGTATAGACAAACAAGAAACGAAACTTTTATTTCAATTTGCTTTACCTTCCGGAGCACGCGACGTTTTTTCGTACACGGGCACAGATCATTATGAACAGTAATTATTGTGTAAAAGTAAAACTGAGTTTTAACAAGGATCCTAACGGGACATTTTCGCCTGAATGGGCACCTGAAAAAGCACAAAATAGTGAGGGAAGAAGAATGTAGATTTTGTAGCATGGAAGAAGAAACCTCCTCCCACATACTTTCCAACTGTACAGCACTTCAGAATACTAGAGCACAGCACCTGGGAGATTACTGGATAGAAGAGGAACATTTACCTAAGTTGAAGCTTGCAGATATCCCAAAATTCCTCCGGGAAATAGAGCTAAAGGAGCTACTAGTTTCTGAGACTCTCCTCAGAAACTAAGTAGAAGTAAGGTTAGGTCTCAGTGAATGTCAACCCTAAATACTACATTCTTATTCTAGAAGGTTATAATATTAAAAAATATATTCTAATGTTTTCAAAACTATAGAAGCTTCTCTAAAGTTTATGAAAGAATGGAAATTAAAAGATTAGTAACAATAAACCTAGTCTTTATAATAAAACTGAACATTGTATCTAATTGAGAACAATTTTTGCACACAATGCGAGGGTGTTCCACAAATAACTTGACTGCATTCTGTACAGCTCCTGCTTTTATTTTCTCCTCCGACTGCCTGGACAGGTTCAGAGTCTTCAATGTTTAGTCAAATCCTTTCCATCGCATCGAATCTTCTTCCCTAGTTTCAAAAACAGGCACAGATCATTATAGACAGTAATTATTATAAACACAAAATAAGAAATAGAAATAGGATACAACGTAGATATTTATACATAAATGTCAGTGAAAAAACAACACTTTTTACACCGTACACTAACTACCGACAAGTAAATTCACTTACGTCGGAACGTTTGAAAATTTTGGTAAGTAGATCTTTTCTCTGGCGCCTTACACGTCTGTTATCATAATACAACAGTTACGAGGAACAGTCGTGTGGTTAAATACGTGTATTACTGATTTACGGCACAATCCGATACAGGTTTTCAGGGCACAAAATACTACTATAGGAAAATTCATTTATTAAAGCTTAAGATTCGATAAAGTAAATTATTGATTAAATTGTTATGTTTAACAAAGTAATGATTACAAGTGTTTGTATACTTAGTTTGGGGTGTTGTTTCTGTAATTTTTCAGTTTTAATGTTACGATTAGCAAATTTCAGTGTATAATAAATACGTAATCTTGTATACAATAAATAAAAATAATCAACTGGGAAATCTGTACAAGGATGACACAATTTAACATTCTTAAAGCTATTATTAAGCTTCATACCGACACCATATTCAGGGGCTATTTTATTAAATTGATCTATAAATGTGTTTTCCAATTCTATAACGAGTTCCACAAAATTTTTGGGAGGCACAACCATATTACAAATGTTGGATGAAACACTATAATCTTTATATTCCATAAAACGGTAGATTCTCCTTCTAGGTCATTTATCTCAATAAGCAAGTGTTACAGGAATGCTGCAATAAGCACTTTTTAAGTAGGTATCCAGTAACGTATACCAGTGCATTTCCATCCTCACTTTTTATATTTCTATAATCAGTCGTAAACACGTTTAGAGGAGTATAGGTATTATTTGTAGTCGTAGAACTAACTGTACTTTTCAGCAATTCAGATTTTGTATTACGGAAAAATGCAAATTACAAATTTTTATCCTATTATAACATTGTTTCACCGTTATATTGGCATATCGGTGGTTTCCTTTAAAACCCAAAGCATTTTTCCAAGCTTCACATCTGCAATATAATATAGAAAATAAAAAATGTTTACTTATATACTAAATCACCTCTTTTCTTACCTAATTTTGTCTTTTGCGCATCTAAAAAACAGTCTCTCTTTCAGTTTACTGCGACAATCATCAACAGAACAATATACCACTCCAGGCATTTTGCAATAATAAGTCACTATAATATTTATACTAAATACAACTTTATAATAAAAATATGTATAAATATTTTAATGCTCACGCAAAAACAATGATCTGCGCACAAAAACGAAAACAAAACATAAATTATATGTATTTCCGAAATTTCGATCAGCAACCATTGCGTGCTACCCCTGTACTCAACACTTTCTCGATTTAAACTAGCCAAAACTCGCCAGACGATAGAAGGGGTAAGGAAATTTTCGGTAACCCATAAATCGACGAAGTGAATTTACTTGTCGGTAGTTAGTGTACGGTTCTGTTTACTTATTCTAGATGGATTGATGGAATATTAAAAAATACTTTCTAATGTTGTTAAAACTATAGGAGCATCTTAAGTTTATATGAGAATGGAAATTAAGAAAGCAGTAACAATAAACCTACTCTTTATAAAACTAAACATTGTATCTTATCGAGAACAATTTTTGCACACAGTAATAAGAGGGTGTTCCACAAATAACTACGTTTACTGCATTCTGTACAGCTCCCTCTTATATTTTCTCCTCCGACTGCCTGGTCAAGTTCAGGATCTTGAATGTTTAGCCAAATCCTCTCGATCGCTAAGATCTTGCTCAGATTCAGAATCTTCTTCCCTAGTTTCAAAAACATGCAACTCTTCGTTTATAAATTCTTCATTCTTATCATCAAGTCCAAGTTAATTTCGAATTTTGGTGTATTTTGTGGATATCGTCGACAAAATGTTACTTGGGGGATCATAGTCTTCATGCTCACACCTACGTGCTTTGTACTGTATATACAACGCCCTGTAAACATCATACATTAAACAATTACATTATTTCTGGTTGTTTTAACACGAAGTGATAAGAACATAAAACTACATTCTACCACAATTCCATGCAGGTACCAAGTGGGTAGCTATATCGAAGGCAAATATGTAATCACAGGACGATTGTTATTTTGAGATCCCTTCAGCCAGGTGTATCTGCACAGTCTGAGATGGGAGAGGGGGACCACGCGTCCTACTACGAGAGCAGCTGTCCTAGGGTGGCACCCCATCAAAAACCGGCTATTAAGGCACACACATGCCGTGACGTATGCATGCGTATGTGTCGCGTAGGTACGTGGACATTGTTACGGCTCTGCAAATATGTAAATGAACTCCAGGTACACTGAAAATAATAATTTATCTGGGAAATTTTTGATTTGTTTTGGAATCGTCTTGGGTATGGAGAGAGGAAGGCAATAAATATATTTGGAGTTTCGGTTGCATTCTTTTGATTAATTTGAGATAAATAGTAAAGATGAGCTGGGAGCTATTCCTGAATTTTTGAAAATTGGAGAAATCAAACAGTAATTCTTTAAAAAATACTCGTTATTTGAATTGTACAGGTTGATTAATCTTGCTTACCACTGCGTTGACAGTTTCCTATTATTTGCTTATCAGCTCTGTCGTGAATTTTCTCCTTGTCTGGTCATTTCATCAGGCTCTTTGTTGCACTTACCGCAATCATTTGAAATTTGTAACCCTTAGATAGGCCTGGAATAGCGTTTTGGTCCTACAATTTCGGCTCTACAACTACCTCTGATCTGAAGTCATTAGTATATCAGGATGCCTTTATAGATACACTTTACTTCCTTTATTATGAAAACTATATCTATTAATTAAGTCTTCCGATTTTAGTTCCTCGATGGTTATCATTGTACGTTTGGTTGACTTTGAAGTAGTCTGTGCAACACATATTTGTCTTCACTCTGTATAAAAATGTGTAAGAGGTGAAAAAAGAGTTCATCTCCTTATTCTTAAGTTACTGTACACTGTAACATCAAGATACTCAAAAACATAAGTAGCTTTTGCAAAATCTTCCTTCCATGCCTTTCTGTCTCTTGCTAGGTTTTTTTCATTTCTGCTATAGTCCTTCCTCTTTCCTAGTTAACCTATTTGGTTCCTTTCTTACCATAATGACCATTCCAGCTAAGTTGTCTCTTTTTTATATTACCAGTTATCCGTTCCTGTTTAGTTGTCTCTCTAATGACGTCATTTCTAATCCTATCCCATTTTGTTTTCTCTGCAATTCTTCTCAGATGTTTCATTTCTATTGAGTTTATTCTAGTTTCGTCCTTTTTTCGCCAAGTCCAATTTTCACTTGCGTATAATATTGTAGCAACTGGTTATCTTATTATGAATTTTCATTTTCACTTCTATGTCCAAGAATTGTTTTATTTAGAGAGTAGTATATTTTTGTTGATTTGTTTGCTCTGTTTGTTATTTCTGCATCTATTTTTCCATCTTCTGTTACTATAGGTACTTCCGAAATATTCTTTTGACAAATAAAAAACCAATTATCAGTTTGTGATTTTTTTACTTTTTCTTAGTGTAAAATGTGTGTATTGTTACCGGATTGTATGCATATAAATGAACTTCTATTAGGTCTTTTCATTCATCCCTAACAACCCTAGATATTGCACCAGCTATTATTCTTTGAGGGGAGAAGGAAGAGATTCGTAAAATTTGGCACTGTTCTGGTTTAAACTGCTGGTATTTTTATTTGGGAAGACACTAGACATCAACAAGTAGGTAGTTTGCAGC
>CAJUYI010001723.1:0-25221 GCA_910591695.1 Galerucella pusilla
CTCTTGTACCTTTTAAGGGATTCGTGGGCACGAGTTGGGATGCGTCCATTTGCTGAAATGGTAGTAAACCCTACGTCCTCTTCAGCTAAAGTTGCATCTATCTGTGAAGTAAGTAAAAGTACAGTACAGAGAGTGTTGGCTACTAATAAATTTCATCCATACAAGTTAAAAATGGTGCACCACCTTTCGGATGACGACCCCGACAGAAGACTCAAATTCTGTGAATGTATGACAAATAAAATTAGTCAAAACCCACATTACACAAAAAAAATTTGTTTTAGCGACGAAAGTACTTTTTGCCTCAATGTAAATGTGAATACAGAAAATGTAAGGTATTCGAGTGACACGAATCCTCACACCTTTCGTGAACAGCATACCCAATTTCCAGAAAAAGTCAATATATGGGCAGGTATTTTGGGAAACCACATAGTTGTTCCTGTCTTCCTAAATTCAAATTTATGCGGTGAAGTGTATCTGGAGATGTTACAAAATGCAATTGAGCCGTTAATTCTTGAAATTCTGGAAGATAATCCAGATGAATTCGGCCATCTGGAAATAACATTTCAACAAGATGGTGCTACTGCATATTATTATGGTGCAGTAAGACGTTACCTGGATGAAGAATATCGAGGTAGATGGATCGGCCGGCGAGGTCCTTTAGAATGGCCACCTCGGTCACCAGATCTGACACCATTAGAGTTTTTCTCTAGGGGAGTACTTGAAATCCTAGGTTTATACTACGGCACCAGATAGCATTGGCGTTTTGAAAGAAATAATTATTGAATAATGCAATGCAATTTCAGCTGACACAAACGAACGAGTACGACAAGAGTTTACTAATAGGATGTATCACTGTCAGGAAGTAGACGGAGCACATTTCGAACACTTGCTATAAGAACCCATTGTTGATATTTGATTAATTAAATTTAACAAAATTATTTCAATAATTTTGGTATTTATTTAATTTATCCGTCAAAATTAGTTTAAACCCAAACAAAATTAATATGGCTATGTAGCCAATGTCAATGCCTTTCAAACGAGATATCACTTGCCATTAGGTCCTATTTAAAATTATTGGCCAGAGTGGCACTGTGACGTCATCTATTCCTATTTTGTCACCTGTTACCATTCGTAGAGAAGTTTACAACACTTTATTTTCTACATCCAAATTTTACTAATGTAAGTGTATAGCCGTCCAAAAGATACGAGAGGGCAAGGGGACTTTTGAATAGCACTGTATATGTCGGGTGTACTTATTATAGATTGACAGAGTGGAATTTATTTACATGGGCCATACGTTTTGTTAAATTGTTTATTCAGTTGTTGTTCTTCCCTTTTGACTAGAGTTATTTAGTGTTACAAATATTTTGTTGTATCAGATATGGTATTTGGGTATTATTTATTTTTATGAAGACAATTATACTTTTATTGTTCTTGAAATTTTTAAGAACGGATTTTGCTACCACTTCGCGATCTTTGACTACAGCTCAGTGTTATGTTATCTATGACTACAGCCATTACTTCTGGTGGTATCGTCAGCAAATGTTACTATTGTATCGAGATCTCACTTAGGTATATTTTCACCAATAGCCTGTACCAAGTTGAGGGAGACTACTACTTTCCATGTTTCAGAATTTCCCCCGTAATTGCATCAAACGTGTCGCTCTTTACGATTTCTGTATTATGATATTGTATAGTACGATAGATAAAAATAAAGATGTAACGAAACGGAATTTGCATTTTCAAATAATGAAGGTAAACCATTTATTGTGATCAGTTTTTCAATTATAGTAATTTATTTTGAAAATATTTCTTTATCGTATCAGAGGAACCTACTTAAAGGACAATTATTAATACCTAAGCATTGATACAGTTCGAAGTACCTCTGTTTCTGTTATTTTAAAACTGAATTCTCCACTAGAGTTACGTTGATCGTTTGGGAACTGTATTTAAAAAAAAATTCATAAGATCAAACTTGAAAAATATAATTTGAGATACATCTGATAGTTTAAAGTTATCATATCATATTTTTTCATAGACTATTGAATTCTGGTTTTTAATAAATTTTACTCAAGTAGGTCATTGAAAATTAATTATGATCCATATCCACCAGTGCATTGAAACTCATTTCTCTTATTTCTTCCGATGTTAATTCTATATTGTGATATTTCAATAAACAGTTTTTAATTTCTGTTGCTAGCAAGGAATCCAATCCATGTTGAGATAAAGTTAATGATTTGTTGAGGGTATCTAAAAAAATCAAATTATCAACAAAAGGGTTCAACAAAACTCGAAGTCCAAACTACAATATTTAATCTTGTTCACAAAAGGACAATTAAGCTGCTACTAGATTCGGTGAATAATTACCATCATCAGGCTTAATTAAACATTTTAAATTTGCATTTAAACTGGCCAAATTTAAATTTAGCCGAATCTCCCCGCATTTGGAATAGTGCCAGTTTCTTAATATTAAAACTTGAAATTTTTTCATCTATAACTTCAATTTTCTTTTCTTTCCTCACCACATTTTATAAGTGCTTACTTATTATTTCAATGTCATGTTATAGTATCATACCTATGAGTAATTTTTAATGGCAATAACTTAACAGTTTTCCAGTTGTAAATGTTTCATTAAGGCTGATGATGGTAATTATTTACCGAAACTAGTAGCAACTTAATTGTCCTTTTGTGGACAAGATTAAATATTCTGGTTTGGACTTCGAGTTTTATTGAACCCTTTTGTTTTAAAAAACCACATTTGAGATATGGACAAGCTCTTGGAGTTTCAAATCATCAAGTTTAATGTAATAAATATAAATTAAATATATTGTGATTATTTACCTAGATTGCTTATTCCTAATAAATGTGCCACTGTTTCAATGGGAGATCGATTTTTCTGAACTACAGATGTCGAACTATTAAGTTTTACTATCACACTAGACCCTACTGTGTGCTGCTGCAGCATAAAATACTCTAGCGTCTTCAAACACGAATCTAAGTCTTCGACTTGAACTTTTTCGTAAACCTATAAATAAAAAAACTGAATAAAATATCGAAAGTAATTCCTTGTCGTATAATTTGACAAATGTACGAACCTTATAATCCATTCCTTTTTCGATCAAGAATTCCACTTCTGCTATTGGTCCCCACTGAATAGCTATAGCAGGTAGTTGATCCCCTTTCCTTTTTTCGCACAATCTTTCCAAGGCAGAATTGGCCATTCCATAATTGCTCTGTCCGGGAATACCCCTTCCACTTGATACTGAAGAGAATACAACAAAATGATCCAAATTCTTACAAAGGTTTCTTGTTACCATGTCCACATTTTGTACAGCCATCAATTTTGGATTGAATACTTTTTTAAAGTTACCTTCCGTTTGGTCCAATATTGGGGCATCCCTTAGAAGTAATGCCATATTGAATATACCTACAACGTTAGATTATTATTATTATTGAAAATTATTCATAGGTAACACTTATTACCTCCTACAGGTCCAACTTGCTGAGCAAACTTCACTAATTCTTCTGCTCCTTTTAATGTGCTCGTATCATTTTCATCAATTTTGATTATAACATCCTCATAATTATTCCACTTCTTGAGACAATATGATTGATAACCATTGCATATACCAGTGGTAGAGTTTAGTATAATGTTTCTGGCTCCATTCTTGATCATCCATTCTGTGATTTCCAATCCAAATCCACCCAATCCTCCTATTATAATGTAGGTTTTTTTCGGATTGAAGTAAATTTTGGGAACTGCCAATATTTTATTTGTCTCTGAACTGGACTCATTTTGTACTTCTATAAGAACTTTTCTGCTCTCTTCTTCGTAACATTCAAAGGCTGCCCCCAAATTCGATGAATCAAATGTAATATTAGGGAAAGGCTTGACCACCCCCGATTGTAAATCTAAAAGATAGAATAATTAGAGAAACCACCAATTTCAGTGTTTTAATAGTTATTTACGTAATTAGTGGGATATGGACATTATTATCGCACGCATGTGAAGTTTGCAATGTAATCACATAAGTGCGTTAATAATTCCTATCACACGTGTTACGTACAAAATTTTATCTACAACTGTTTATTAGTATCAAAGAGTACCTATAATATAAAATTTGAAAAAAATGCAAACATAAGGTACTGTGTATCAAATTTTATGACCATAGCAACAAAGACAAACAAGGCTGTGAAAAAAATAAATAAATTAGTTATGTCATCAAATTTTCAAAGTTAAATGAACAAAAATCTATAAAAATGAGTTCAAGCAAAGAAAATCTCCTCTCGGAAATTGAAAATGCAGCTTCCAGTGTTATTTTAAATATTTAATTCTGGTATTAATATGTTTCTAGATTCTTATTACCGCACTAGTGCGGTAATGTAATCAAAAACGCACTAGTGCGGTAATATACGTCATTATGACATTAAAAATAGTGTCAAATCGTACCCGTTACATGACAGTTGTAGATAAAATAATTTTTTGTAATGCTGTGAGAATGTGTGAAAATTGCAATTAACTCTTTACCTTTTGCAAGCAATGATTTTATGTGTTCTTTAGTTTGCAGAGAAGAATTGAAAACGTCTTCGGGAAATATGTAATGCACAGTATTATTTTTGATTGCTATTTTCGTCTTAATGGATTCGGATATGTGGAAATTGTATCCTTCGGTTTCCAAAAAAGTTCCTCCATTTGAAATCAATCTCACGCAAGTTGGAAGTAAATCAGTGTTCACGGAGTTTAAAATTACATTCACCCCCTTTTGTTCAGTGCTGGCAATAATTCTATCCACGAATGTTTTATCATTTAAGTCACCTGCAACAAAATTCTGGTTACAAAACAAACTTTTTGAATATTGTTGTAATCTTTTTCCTAATACATATTTTTGACCGAAATTATATCCTAATAAATTAATAACTTACCTATATAATTGTCGATAAGCGACGGACACATTTTCTTTAAGTACTCTTCTTCTTCCTGTGATGTAACGGAAATAAAGACTTTACAACCCATTGCAAGTGCTATATTGATAAGTCCCAATTTAAAAGGTGTTGTACACTTCAATATCAGAAGAGAATCACTGGGTTTCATCTGACCCTTTACAACCAATGAGTAGTAGCTCTGTAACCAAAAAATGTATGAAAAATCTCATAAGCAAGAAAGAATAATTAATACACTAATATTTATTTCATACCATTGTATAGATGTATGGAACTGTGGCAGCATCTCGTAAACTCCATTTTGCTGGTACATCCCATGTCAAAATTGAATCACCGTTAGTTTGCAAAGCTAAAGCTCCAAATTTAGTTAAGCCCATCACTCTTTTATTTCCTGATGTTACACCGGAAAATTCTGTACCTATATTAGCTTTCAATGCTTCAATATTCTTGATACGTTGGTGATGTTCTCCTTTTGCTACTTTAACATCGTGAAAGTTGACAGCGGAGTAACAAACATTAATATCATAATTTCTGAAATGAACAAAAATTAAATTCATGGAAAATGAGAAGTATATTTTTTTACATGAACCCATGAACATAGACAATATGGAATAAATTCATTATTTCCTGAACCAAAAACCTGCAACATATGGATATTTATTTCCAAGGTTTTGTATTGTGCCATAAAATTTCATTGAAGATGTTGATCCACAATGGCATAGTGGCGCCATGAGCAATTTCTCAAATACCACACTGTATTTATTGACATTTTCAAATAATTCTTAATGAGCTGACAAAATTTGAAAGATACGTTTAATAATTTCGAATAATTAATAAGCCAGTAATAATTGCCAGTTATTTGAAATCTTCCAACTGTTACCCTTGATATATTTGACAGTACCCTCTTCGAAAAAAAATTCTGAACCTTATTTATGTTTACGTGAGAAATGTTGTTAATTTATTTATTTAATGATTTTGTTGCACTGTTTCGATCAGTTTCTTGAAATTTCTTTTAAATCTTACTGCACTATGCTTCTTTCTGGATATTTAATATTGATTTGAGTTCTTGTTCTACCATCAGAGGTATTTTTTCAATTATTTGCTTTATATTTGAAATCAAATGACAATTTGATGTCGAAGGTTATAGTTTAATTCTATTATATCACCTCACAGAGTATCTGAAAATCAAAGAGCAAAGACCGTTCACTGAGAAGCTACAACTACTTCCCTGGCTATATGCCACACTTCACAGTTAAGGGTATTAAATTATTACCTTCCACATCTATTGATAAAACGTTTCATTAAAATGCAGGAAACTGTAAATAAAGTAGATAACTCTACAAAGCTGCCAGGTTTTTTGTCAAATAGAATTTTCTTTACTGAGCTTGATGTATTTGTACGATATCAATGATTTTTCCAGTCCAGAGCTTCTGAACGGATGAAATCTACCTTATAATGATGAGGCGCAAGTACGCCGAAGCCGGTCTATAAGTGATATAGTCTTTTCGAATTGCAAACTAAAATAGTTGACATACCAATCCCGTTTCACTTTGAAGTGTAATTCAATGTCTTCTGTGGCATATAGCCAAGGAAGTAGTTGTTGTTTCTTAGTGAACGGTCTTTGTTCTTTAATTTTCAAATACTCTATGAGGCGTTATAATAGTCTTAAGGTATTTCCTCTGACATCTATTGATAACACGATAAAATAACATTTTTGCAGGAAACTGTAAACGAAGTAGATATAACAAATTATTCAGAGATCATCACAAATCAACTATTTAACTGTGACTTTACGTCAAACATAAGAATTATACAAAAAAGATGAAAACTAGTTTTTCTGAAAGAAAATGGTTAGCTTTCTTTATGCAATAATAATTATGAAATAATAATAATTATTATTACTTATTTCAGTCCTTATCTTTCAAAGTTTGTCAGTTTATATTTTATCGGAATCTGTCGCTGTGAATAATCTTGAAATGTCGTCAAATACTGAGTATTGGATTTTTAAAAATTGCCAAATAGATCTTTATTTTAATTTTCATCGCCCTTTATAACGAAATTTGATTGTACAATTGAAACTAAATATCGAAGTATTTTAGTTTTCTTGATTTTCAGTTTAGAAAGTAATAAATGTATTCTATACTTGACGACCAGGCTGTAAAGATGTAATACAATTACTCGTAATATTCAATAGACGGTAAAGAACTCTCTTGGCAGTATAGTTTGTATTTAGAAATACTTTCTATTGACACCATACGATCAAAATCGATAGAGATGGATATTAGTCCAGGCAAATAACACTTTTACAAAGAGAAAATTGTTAACAGGATGGGAATAGTTGGAAATGGTAAATAGGCGTATAATAAACGTAAAAAAAATAAATGCGTGGGGGGTGAAAAGGGGTGGAATTTTGGATTATTGCGATTTCCGGCGAAAGTTGACGTCGGAAAGAAAAGTGTACAGTAAAAAAGTTGTAGATCATAAAAAGGTCTACAACTTTTGTGGTACTTAATGATTTTTTTATATAACCTCAAAAGCTCCGAGAAAAATGCAAAAAACCGCTTTTATCGTTTTTTATTTTGCATTTACACAATAATAATTTTATTCCGACAAAACTTGGTGAATGTATAACTTTTTATGTCCGAAAAATCCGAAAATTTTTCCATATAAAATTATCCAGAGACTTCCGAGATAATCACGTTTCTCGGCCCAAAAAAATATTTTTCAATCTAAAATTTTCCTTTGGAAAATTGTCGTAGACACTTTATTCATGTCGCCATTTTTTCGTATTGAGGTATACTTTCTTGTAAAATGATAAAATAATACAGTCCCCATTTAGAAACATGCTCAAAAACTGGAAAAATAAAAAAATTAATTCTGCAACTATCTTTTTTATACTGATTGTTAATAAATAATAGCCACAGTCTAAACATCAGTTATCATTAAACCAAGTTTAAGTGTTTGATACAATTCGCCCTTAGTGTTATTATTTGATGCAAAACTTTATCATATATCTACCTTAACAATTAGTGAATTAATGAAACTACATCAAACGAGGTTTTTTAAATACGTTTGTAAATTGATCATCTATTTCTTCAATATTGTTTCTATTTGTAATTTCATTATCTTCTTCTTCTTCAATATCGCTCGGATAACCTGAAATTTTCTCAACATTCAAACAATTGTCTTCAGTGAAACGTGCCGATGTGGCATGAGAATTTTTGAATTAAACTTCTTTCCAGCCCCACATTGTTAGTGTTGTTTCGTTTCCAAGCCAAGTTTGAAACTGGTAGAACATTTATAAATAATTCTGGTTTGCCTTTGTATATTGATGTTACTAACTTGCAACCATTCTGAGCAATAATTGTTGGATCTGCGTCAGTCAGTCATTATTCGACTTGTATGTTCATAGTAATACTTTTAAAAATAGAAATATCTAATCAAATAATGAAACAAAGAATCTTTTGTATTTTTGCCTTGCAGAATTCATTTTTTGATTTTTCCAATTTTTAAGTATGTTTTTAAATGGAGACTGTATATTTTTATTATTTCAAAAGAAAGTATAACTCAAGACGAAAAAATGGTGACATGAATGAAGTCTCTACGACAATTTTCCAAAGGAGAATTTCAATTTGAAAAATATTTTTTTTGGCCGAGTGATTATCTCGGAAGTCTCTTGATATTTTTATACAGAAAAATTTGTGGATTTTTCGGACATAAAAAGGTATACTCTTTCATCAAGTTTTATTAAAATTAAGTTATTATTGTGTAAATGGAAAATAAAAAACGATAAAAGCGGTTTTTCGCATTTTTCTCGGAGTTTTTGAGGTTCTATAAAAAAATCATTCTCACAAAAGTTGTAGACCTTTTTATGATCTACAACTTTTCTATTGTACACTTTTCTCTCCGACGTCAACTTTCGCCGGAAATCGCAATAATCCAAAACTCCACCCCCTTTCACCCCCCAAATATATCTGGAAACACCCCTGTTCACGCATTTATTTTTTTTACGTTTATTATACGCCTATTTACAATTTCCAACTGTTCCCATCCTGTTAACAGTTTTGTTTTTTTTTCGTTTCAAAGTAAGCTAATTCGACTAGTCTATATCACTTACCTGTCAAAGTCAATTGGTTTTTCAATCCAATCTAATGTAGAGAGATTTCCTCGTTCTAAAGCATCTACATAAGCATTTGAAACTTCTTTTCTTTCCAACACTGGTGCAGGAAGATGCACATAGGTTCCCCATCGATTATCTTTTCTTAAAATATTGAATGTTAAATTTCTTTTAAGTTGATTTTTGTAAAAATCATCTTGTAGGGAAAAGCTTCTATTTTCTTCTTCTATAAATACTGATCGAAACTTGATTTCTGTTGGTTCAGCTAGTAAACAATTCATTAACCCTAGGATTCCGGTATATTTTTCATTTTGACTAACTATATATACTACTTCGGAGCTTTTGTTTTTAATAACGGTTTGAAGCTCTTCCAACCAATTGAAATTTGTATTGCTTACAAAGATAACAGCGGAGTTTTCATTAATACCCACGGTTGGTTTTAACAGGTACACAGTATTTTCTTCCGCCTTTCCTTGATAAACAACTTGAAGAGTTTCATTATCTAATTTCATCGTCTTTCCTATGTATAATATAAATCCATTTTCTTCCAAAAATGTACTCATATTTTCTAAGTTTACTGCGTTATCAACATTTTCTGTAACGACAATTATATCGTATTTGCTATTAATATTATCTGAGGTGTTTGTGAAGTAAGTAGCATCACTTGATGGTTGTTTGTCGTAAATCTCTTTAATTTTCGAATTCATAGAATTATCAGATGTATCAGATGTATCACTAGTAATTTCACAGATTTTTATTTTTTTTACCATATCTATATTGTTTTGTAAAACAATTTGCAGACCTGTTCTCAGTACCAAGTCTTCGTTGTCTACTGATGATTCGTAATATACAAATTCGTGATTCTCCAAATGAGATTTCTGTTCGGTATTGGTTCTTGGGATCGGGCCAGATTTTACAATTCCTGTTATTTCTATTCCTCCAGATTTTATTACGTGTGGATTGGTCATATTTATAATTGGGATATCTAAAGAAAACATTAAAGTTAACTTATGAAATCAAACAATTTAATTTTGTTAAATCTACATTATATTTAAACTTAAAGTTGTGACGCGATTCGCTAACACTGTAGCTTTTTCAAACGAATGGAGGTATAATGAGAAATTTTCAATTTATACAGTGCCTTAATACTAAATTATACGGATATTTAACAATAAAATTATTATCTATTTACAAGGAAATTAAATGAATTTGTCTAAGTATGGGATTAACTAAAGTATTTAACAAGTTTACCTGGAAACTCATTCACAACAATCCTACAGGAACCTTTCTAGGTAAAAAGGTTTAATAAGGGAGAATTGTTAATATCAAGTTGGTCGTTAAGAAGATTATCTGCATATTTGTTTTTATTTATCTCTAGAGCTTCTAAAAGATTTAATTTGAAGGATTTAGTTTCTATATGCAAAATTTCAAAATTTGTAAATAAATTATAATTTTATTGTTAAATATCCGTATAATTTAGTATTAAGGCACTGTATAAATTGAAAATTTCTCATTATACCTCCATTCGTTTGAAAAAGCTACTGTGTTAGCGAAACGCGTCACAACTTTGAGTTTAAATATAATGTATTTTTTTATTCTGTTGTTTAACGTCGGTCTATTTCTGCGACTGAGGCTAATCACCGACGCCGGGAGCACTCTACCCCTAACCGGAAATTTTGGCGAACCCACTAGTGTTCCAACCAGTGGTAGCGTTCTTTAACGAGCCCAACATCCATGGACTCGGGACCTCGGTTTTACGTCTCCTCCGAAAGACGGCATATCTACATTATACCTCGTGCTCATTGGTATAATGCCTGCGAGCTGTGATATGCTACTCACCCTAGTAGTCTGAAGTGCACCCTAGTAGTCTAAAGTGTTTCGCTGCAGGCTGTACGGGCCCTATACGATGGTTTTCCCTGTCATGGTAACCCATCCAAGTACTAACCATGTCCGACCTTGCTTGACTGTAATTATCGCATCAGAATGCGTTCCACTACAGTGCTGGGTCGTCGCCCGAAATATAATGTAGATTTAACAAAATAAAATTGTTCGATTTCATAATTTACTATGGATTTACATCAAGTAAAAGCCTCATCTATTCAATTTTCATTAAAGTTAACACCTTCAATATAATTATGTTAAATAATCATCCAAGTCGTAACCACCCCCACCTAAAAGTAACCATTCTCACCTTCTTGGTCATTTATTAGTTCCAAATGCTTTTTAGGATCTATAACGATTTGTTTAATTGACGTCGGAAGCTTTAAATCTCTGCTGGTTTCAGACAGTAAATCTACATGTAGCATACTATCCAAGAAACTACAAAAGTCCCCATTCCATTGTATTTTTCCATTTCCCTGCAGATTGCATTCCTTTAAGCCTCTAAAAATATTTTTATAGCCGTATCCTCTCAAGAGCAGTTCTCTATAAATATCGGAACTTTTTAAAATGTCACAGTTATCTTTATAATCTAGTTTCGGTAATGTTGGAATTATGAACTCTGCCGATACATCGCTTGGAATTCGTATTGTTCCTGAACAAACAACGGATCCTCCTTCAGAAATTTCGAATTTTCCTGATTGATGCATTATGTTAATCAAAAAGTTGACATCATCTTGGGAGAGAATCGTAGGACGATGGAATTGTATGTCTTCCAATACAATTGGCAATTCCTCTACTTCTTTCAAATGCATATTGCGAAGTACTTGCCAAAGCATTTCCTGAAATTCAATATAAAAATAATTGAAAAAAAATCTTATAAACAACAAGATTTAAAAAAACGTACTGTATATCCCATTAAAGGCATCACATTTTTTCCATCAATTTCGTAGTCTCGCAAGTGAGAGTATTTTTCATCTGACAAATTAACTGTTATGGTTTCTCCAAAAGAATCCTGATGTTTATGAATTGGAACGCGCCATGTAATGCTGTGATCCCATTCGACTAAGGGCGATAACATTTTTGTTCCACGACCAACAGGGAACGATACACCAGTGTACAACTCTGTCAGATTAGGTTGTCCTCCGGCAAGGAATATTCTAAAAAGTAGTTTAGTTAATATTCACAAGAATAATATATACTGACAGCAATATACATATACAGGGTTGGGATAAAGTATGGAACCAAGTAAATATCTTTTAAACGAAAAAAACGATATTTATTAAAATTTGCAGGTAGGTGCAATGGCACAAAATGCATCTGATGTACATTTTTTTGTTAATAATATACTTCCGGTTTAACCGGAAATGCCATAAACTTTTTTAATTTAAATGGGACAGATTTTGAAAGAACTTGTTATTTTGAATTCATACATACCTACTGAGTTTAGTGTGAAAAAATTTGTAAAAACTAGGAATATAGCACTTTAATCAATCTCATTAGAGTTTTTTGCAAATTCGAGCAAAAAACTATTTAGATAAACTATTTGATGTTGTTTGTATGCATCGTACTAAATAAACCAGTACTGTTCAGTACGTCTTTTGTTCTCCAAGTGTCAAATTCTAATTGACGGAAAGAAATTTTACAATTTAGAATGGATCAATTATGTGAAAAAGAGCGTATTGAAATTTTAAGGTTGATCGGTTATGGTGATCGTGTTAGAGCTCATGAAGAAGTGTGTCATAGTTTTTATTATTTGCATCTGGAGAGAAGTCCTATATCACGCTCAACAGTAACTAAAACATTACAACGTTTTAATACAACTGGGATGGTAAAAAATTTGCTAAAACCTGGAAGATCGTGGACTGCAACGAACGAAACTGTTTAACAAAATATTGCAATCGATTTAGAAGAATCACCTCAAACTTCCACCACAAATATGGCACTAAACCATGGTATTAGTCGACGTTTTGTATGAAAGATATTGAAAAGTGAGAAGTATCATCCGTATAAGGTATATTTGGTTCAAGAATTGTTAGACGATGATTTTGACCGACGACTGGAATATCGACAAAAATTTTGCTTCCAACATAGTTTTTTCCAATGAGGCAACTTTTTGTTTAAATGGAACAGTTAATCGCCATAACTCAAGGTAAAGGTCAAATGAGAATCCTCATTGCATTCATGAAGCACATACCCAGCATCCACAGAAGTTAAATGTTTTAGTAGGAGAGCTGGCACCAATTTTTTGGTAGGTATTTGAGGCAAGCTAAAAACTTGTCAGATACCTCTCCTATTATATCCCAACTCGGTATTGTAGACCTGGCTGGTGAGTAGCGGGGCTAAATCAACCCCTACATTTTTAAAAATTTATTTTTTTTCCCCAAAAATATATTTGAGGCACTACGCAATTTACATATGTTGCAGTGTAATACTTAATGAATACGAAAAAAAATAAGCCAGATAATTTAATCGGGGTTTTAACATTGCCAGACGCGTGCAAAAATATTTTGCAAAAAATTATAAAAAATGTTTTCGAGGCAACTTGAAATTTTAATGGAGTATTATTTATAACTAAAAAATAAGATTCCCAAGAAGACAGATCATTTCGGTGGGGCTTTCTACCTGTCAGGTGATCAAACATAATGAATAGGTACGAGCATGTAGTGCTATAGACAAGCTGTAGTGTGAGAGAGAGCGCATAATCCATATTTTTTTTTCGAAAAGGCAAGAGAAGACCATACAAAATATTGATGAAAAACAAAAATTATCAGAAATCATTAGCAGATCTTGGAGTTGTTCATGTTACCGGTTCGCGTGATGAAATTTTGCCAGTCTTAGAACAATTCGTTTGCGAAATTTATGGATTTAAAAGTACATCAAATATAAATGGAGCACGATTCCTTAAATTTTGTGCGACTTACAAGGCCGACACTGAAGATGAACCTTTCAAGAAAAAACTAAAAAATTGTGATCCCTCTGCCCTACCTCCATGCAAAGCTGAGTTAAAACATCTTCTAAGAACGCAATACATAAAAAGCATTTGGATAAATGCACATTTGCGATTCCACAACTCCTTAACACCTAATAGAAATGGATGGACACTTAATGAGGATACGCTAGATTTTCACTGGTTTGACGGAGAGTATGTATGCCGCAATTGGTATTCGACGCTGTTGTTCACGAGAAAAGTAAAAATAACGATGATAAAAATCATACTGCAGGTGAGAATAAATGGTTTATTTTTAATAACTGCTGCATTCAAATTTCTGTGAATAATGGAAAAAATAAATATACCTATATTTCTTTTCGCAGATGGTTTAGAGGATGCCGAATCTGACACAAATGAATCCGAAGATTTCGTTACTTCTAATGAAGAATCCACAGACGAAGAATGTTAATTTATATCTGATGTGAAATGAATAGAGTTAGTTTCTAATTTTTTTTATACTTAAAATAATTGTACTGCTGGGGAATTATTATATTTTTATAAACCTGGTTCTGCGATTTTTTATGTTAATTATTGATTTTTTTAATACGTAGGTAACCCTTATTAATTGTAAGATAAATTTTTTTTAAATTTCCGTATACATTTTGATTTAGAATACTGCCAGAGAAAAAAAAAACAATTTTCAGTTTTGAATGTAGGGGTAATAATATGAATCCTGTAAAAAAATTTTTGGAACAAAAATTGTTAAAAAAATAATTTTATTTAATTCTCTTTAGAAAATAAACATTTCTGCGAAAATATCAAATATTTAAACAATTTATTACGTTTAAATTCGAATTAAAATTGTAAGAATAACTAATTTTTGAAAATTACAAAGAAATCACAAAAAATATGTCCCTTTAACGTCCATAAATCAATACAATCCCTTTCATGCAAAATGCTTTTAGTACAAAATCCGAAAATTTCATATTTTTTACTCCGAAATTTTAACTAGAAACCTCATGGGTTATTGTAAGTCACGTGGCCTCGCCAGACCAATAGTAACGCGGAAAGCAAGAACGAAGACAGCTGTCGTTATGCGCTCTCTCTCGCACTACAGCTTGTCTATAGCACTACAGGCTCGTACTTATTCATTATTTGTTTTATCACCTGGCAGGTAGAAAACCCCACCGAAATAATCTGTCTTTTGGGAATCTTATTTTTCAGTTATAAATAATACTCCATTGAAATTTCAAGTTGCCTCAAAAACATTTTTTATAATTTTTTGCAAAATATTTTTGCACGCGTCTGGCAATGTTAAAACCCCGATTAAATTATCTGGCTTATTTTTTTTTTCGTATTGATTAAGTACTACACTGCAACATATATAAATTGCGTAGTGCCTCAAATATATTTTTGGGAAAAAAAAATTAAATTTTTAAAAATGTAGGGGTTGATTTAGCCCCGCTACTCACCAGCCAGGTCTACAATCCCGAGTTGGGATATAATAGGAGAGGTATCTGACAAGTTTTCAGCTTGCCTCAAATACCTACCCAAAAATTGGTGCCAGCTCTCGGACTATTTGGATGGGAACTGTCGAGAATAGGCTTATAGGCCCATTTTTTATTGACGGAAAATTGAATGGTGACAAGTATTTGGATCTACTAAATAACGAAATTATTCCTGCACTTCAACATAATGGGCAATTACCACAAAATGTTTGGTTTCAACAAGAGGGAGCACCTCCCCACTATGATAGACGGGTTAGGGATTTTCTGGATGCGAATTTTCCAAATCGATGGATTGGACGTAGAGGATTCATAGCATGGCCTGCTCGTTCTCCGGATCTTAGCCCGTTAGATTTTTTTCTTTAGGGCTATCTAAAATCACGCATTCACGTTAGACGACCAGCAAACTTACAGAAATTGAGACAAATAATTATTGATGAATGTGAACTAATACGTGGAGAAGTCTTGGAAAGAGTGACTCAAGAATTTGTAAATACGATGGCATATTGTCAGCAAGTGAACAGCGAGCATTTTGAACATTTGAATTAATTTTGTTTCTCATTATTCCAAAATAATAAAATATACACACAAATATTGTACAACTAACGAGTTATTCCTCGTTTTTACAATTTTTTGACACTAAACTCAGTATCTATGAATTCAAAATAACAAGCTCTTTCAATATCTGAAAAAATATACGTTGTTACGTTGTTAACAGTGCAAGAAATATTATTTGGAGTAATTTTCTCCACTTTTGCTTGAAATACTAAATAGAATAGAATAAATAGAAATACAGAATAGTTTTTGGAATCAGTTGTACCTGTACATGTCAAGATAATAGTGTTATATATATAATACCTACAGGAAACTGTGATTATGACTTTAATTTAATTAATATATTTTAATTTTTATTTTAATTTATGACGTCAATGTGTTGTCAAAGTTTCTTGTATAAATTACCTGACGAGTAAGTAATTCTTTATCTACTTCTTTTATATTTTCCAACTTTTTTACTTACTTGCAGGTAAGCACTGAAGATGGCTTAATAGCCGAAAGCGCTCTGCAATTTTGATAAATTAATATTTACACAGAATACAAATATGTTTTCTGGACTTTTAAGTAAATAGCTAGTGCCTACTTACTTTCCTACAGCAGATAAGAAAAATTGTTCATTATCTCCACTGAAACGATTGGAAACACTGATATGAGTCGTACCTGGACCCATTTCTTTTTTCAAAATAGCTTGGAGTAAACCATGACCAGCAATTTCCACGACAATTGCGTTTTCAGGAACATGCTGGTATACTTGATCGAACAAAGCTGTATTACAAAAATTGTTATGATGATATTCTGTACCGCTATATTTGGTCCATTCTTCATTCTGACGATTTGGAGGAACTGAAGTTGAAATCCACCTATCACTCCTCGGTTTAGGATCTTTAAGTATTTTCTTGAACATATCTAACAACACTACACCAGCATCTTTCACATATTGTGAGTGGAAACCAAAGCCCATACTATTCACTGCTTTAGCAAAGATGCCCTGTGATGATAATTTCCTTGTGAAACTTTTCATAGCATCCTGTGGTCCACTAATGGTAATATTTTTAGGAGCATTCTGACAGGATACGCAAATTCCCTCTGGTAACAATTTCGAGATTTCTTCTTTCGAAATACCAACCGCAGCCATTTGGCATTTTATAGGATTGTTGTGTTTACATGCATATCCTCTAGAATATGCCAATAAAATAGCCTCTTCTGCTGTAATGGTACCATCAGCGTAAGCGCAAACTACAAAAAGATTTTTGTTTATTACCGAAAAATGCCTAGCCTAAAATGTGAACAACTGTAAAATCAAAAGACCACTTACCAACTTCGCCTACAGAATGTCCAGCAATACCATCTGGAATTATTCCAATTGATTGAAGAACATCTGTTAATGCTACTCCTACAGATACAATTGAACAAAATACGTTAATAGCATCTTCAAAATTTGAATTTTTGTTAGTAATAATATCAATCAGATCAACGGAGAAAGGTTCTAATGCCTTTGCACAACGATTAATAGTATCACTAAATTTAGGAATCCTCATTAGGTCTTGTCCCATTTTACACCATTGTGTTCCGATACCACTGTATACAAACCAAATTGGTCTTTTAACGTGGACAATACTGTTCACTTCTTGAATTTGTTGTCTACTTAATATGGCATACCTTGAAGATTTTAAAAGTTTTAATATCAATTATGCATTGGAAGAAACTAACTGCGTTTATAAAAAAGCTATAAAAAATACTGATACACACCCCCTAAAATTGTGCTGTTCAATGGTAAGTTTGTGGATTTGATCAACCAATGCTAAAAATTCAACGTCATCTTGATTTTGTTGAATTTGCTTAATATAATTAATGACAGCTTGTTCGGTTCTTCCTGAAACTTGCACCAGGCGATTTTTAGGTCGTTTGTAATCCTTGACTTTTTCCTTGTCATTAGATTTTACAATTGTATGGGCATTTTCTCCCCCAAATCCAAAGCAGTTTATGCCTATGACGCTTCCATCGAATTTAGTGTGTTCACCAATTAACTAAAGTATAAATATTAATTCACATTAAGTTATCTACGATGCTAATGCTAATTACAAACCTTTAGTTTGTTGTCTCCCATACCAGGTATCTCCTTATCAAGTGTTTCAGTGTACAAATTAGCTGGAATCATTCCCGTTTCCATAGTGATAATAGCTTTTATCAAAGAGCATAAGCCAGCCGCTTGTTCAGCGTGTCCCATGTTCGATTTCACGGAACCAACAGGAAGTGGCTTTTTCCTGTTTCCAAAATACTTCACAATACCTGTGCATTCTTGTGCGTCACCAATTATAGTCCCTACGAAGCAATTTTAAAATGATATCTGAAACTAGGTACTAGTTACCTACTGGATATTGGAAAATTAGGTACTACCATAACGATCTTATACTACCAATATATTCAACCTATATAGATAGCTCTCAAGATTATTTACCTGTTCCATGAGTTTCGAAATAATCGACTTTATCAGGATCAATATTGATGCTTTCATAAAGTTCTTTTACAAGTTGATACTGAGCTTCGTATAGTGGATAACTTATTCCTTCTTTTTTGAAACCATCAGCGTTTGTCTTGGCACCAAGTACTTCGCAATATAATCTCCTGCAGTTACCTTAAAATATATGTTAGGATATTTGGTAGAATTAGCTTGTATTTTGATGTGCGTAGTAGCTGTTAGTTGAGAAAAGCAGTTAACAAAATAAATAATTAGGGACATACTTTTTTTTTGCAAGAAAAAGCTGACTACACTTTCTGAACGCACATATCCATCTCTTTCAGTAGAAAAACTCTTGCATCTGCCCTCAGTTACCATGCTCAATTTTTGAAGCTCAAGAGTTTCGAGTGGATCATTAACTAACTGAGTTGCACATACAACTGCATTTTCAATTTCACCAGCTTCGAGATCCCTCATAGCAACTGCTAAAGCATACAAACTACTCGAGCAAGCTGCGTCCAGTGAGTAACTCGGTCCTTTGAAATCTAAGCAGAAAGAAGGTTTGTTGGCTGCAAGGGCTAAACATAAACCCATATTTAGGTAACCCTCTACGTCTGACATACGGTGACTTCTATCAATGTTTAGAGCAGCGATACCCACGTATACACCTAAAATTGAATGTTAATTTTAGTATGATATTATCAATTTTTTATTAATTTTAATTTGAAAGCATCGACAAGTATTATATGACCATTAGCACTGTTTAAAAATTCTCAACATAAATCATCTTAATAAATGTACACAATTAAATTAAGTCAATCTTTTTTTTTGGTGTAGGTCAGCTTCTTATAGAAATTCTAACACCTTCAGATTTTCAGTGGTGCAGAAATTCTTTGAGCTTCGACTTCAGTTCCATCTTTGACATGTAGTCAAGTATACTACTTGGAAGTCACTGAGGATATGTTTCACAATAAATATTTTTTTGACGGCAGGTGAAAGGGTTTTCTGAAGACATCATTGTGTGTTGGTTTAATGTGGTTGATTCGCAATTTTTCAATCGTAGTTACCTCTCTTCCGATTGAAAAATCCAGGGAGAGACAACATGGAGACAACCAATCTAGATTTAGATATTGTGCAGCTCTGTTTCGCTGTTGTGCCAAAAACTTTGCCGCGATTCTTTGATATCGAGATCAAACATAGCTTCGTTCGAGGTCTTTTTTTTAATCGGTAGTTTAACGTCCGTCTATTTCTGTGACTGGGGCTAATCACTGACACCGGAATCGAACCGGAAATCTTGGCAAACCCACAGTGTTCCAGCCAGTGGTAGCGTTCCAGCGTGCTTCGTTGAGGGTCCTGTTGATTATTACTTGCCTTGATGATGTGTGTTTGCGATGACGTCGGAATCCAGATTGGGCACTAGAAATCATTTTTCACCTTCCTGGAGTGAGAAGTCTTTTGATGATCATTTTTCCCAGAAGTTTACAGGTAATACACATGTGACTGAAATGAGGCGATTAGACTTTACCTCTGTACAGTTTTTTCCTTAAATTATTGAGCATTATGCGATGGTAAATAAGTTCATCAACTTAGTACAATAGTCAAGAGATTGTCAAGATTGATGGTTTAGTTCAAATATTTTAATTTCAGCTTGTCATTTCATTTATTCCTTTTTAAGTACCTAGAAAGTTTTGTAGAAATCACCAAGCATGTTACATTGAATCCACAATACTCTTCAACATATTAAAATGAAAAAATTGGCTTTGAGTAGGTAAATGAAGAAAAAATGAAAAATACATTCTATTCTGAAGATGAAATTGTCCTTTTGATCTCTGTTGTAGTTTTTAATTGGATCCTATCTGAACCATTTGAAATGTTGGAGCATTTCAATATCTAGTAGTTGATAAATTAAATCCCATCCAGTGGATCATCCTTGTCCTAGTTAAAAATGACAAGATATTTCTATTAACAATGAATAGTAAAATACTGTCCACATTGTATTTGTGCTAATATCTACACTACATGACCTATACTTCTATAATTGACTAACCTAATTTTAAATTCAATATGTAGGTCAAAACCTTTCATTTTTAGCAGAATACTGTATAGAAACAATATCAAGCAGCACAATAGCTTTTTTCAATTTTGGATGTTTAGTCGAAACAAATTTGCACAACTGTTTTTTTTTTCATTTGTCGTTGATTATTTTTGTTTACATGTAATCGACTTTGCGTCATAAGTGTTGGAGGGATCAAGTAATTAACTTCCTTTAAAAGGATTCTAAATCGTTTTCCCAGCGCTGTAGATATTTATCTGAATACTTATATTTACAGGGTTAACCAAACTTTCGTTGCTATTCAAGTGCTTAACAGTGCTAAATCTTAATCCGACATTAATTTTTGTAATAGGTATCAGTCAAGAGTTTGAAGTTATTTTCACAAAAATAACCGTACCAAATACATCTCGTCTAAGATATATACGCAAATATCTTCGATAAAGTAATCGAATTTTGCAAAACCAATATGGGCTCACACCACACAACAGAGATCGGAATTGTGTGGAAAATATACTTTTTTTTGATGAAGTATTTTTATGCTTAACAGTCACGTTAACCGCCAGACCTGTTGATACTAGAAAAGTGAAAATCCATTGGATGGAACTGAATAAGACATAAACAAGCCCTATTCTATAACCCGAATAGAAATTGATAAAATCAATAGAAGTCAAGCAGTCAAATCAGCATCAGGCGCAATCAGCATTACGTAACCCTGAAAGATTTTTACCGTCGAGATGTTTAGCCGAAAAGTTTTCGACATCACAAGTACTCTCGGAATATCATTTTAATATCGAAATCTGTCGCTAAGCATGCATTAACAATTTTTGTCTGTTGAAGAAATTTTATTGTTGGTATTTTTGTTTAAAGATCAGCTATTTCCAATAAGAAATTATTTGTGGTTCCAGCAGGACGGGGCGCCCTTACACTAAGCCGTTGATGTGCGAATATACTTAAATAGCACATTTTCCCAAGTAAGTGGATAGGGGATGAAGATCCATCAAATGGTTTTAAGTTCTCAGATTTCACCACGTTAGACTTTTTAATGGGAATACTTGAAGAGCAAAGTTAATCAAAGTCGACCAAATAATTTAAAATAGATGAAGAAGCGCATAAGAACGGAAATTGTGCAAATACATAACCTCTTAAGTTATACAAAACATTAAAAATATACTGAGGTGACATTCACTCATATCTCGAATATTCATTATGCCTATGCCTACTTATTTCTCGAGAAAAGTCTCAGAGACTAGTAGTGGTAGTCACCTTTCTATCCAGTAGTCTCCTAGTAGTGGAGTGTTGTTGTTGCTGTTCAATTTGCAAGAAGGTTTATTCTTCTACTTCAAATAATCTTCATTCTTTTGACTCCACTAGTTTGAGGCTTTTGAGTGCTCATTTATTAAGTGCAGGGGACCTGCCAGAACAGATGTAAAAGTTCCCAGTGCATTCCAACTCTGGCTTTTGACATTCGATTGTTCTTACGTGGTTGTAGATTCCCAGGAGTATCTTAAATTGCCTTGGATTAGATTCTAATTTAGAAAGTCTCAGCCGTACTAGATATTCCCTTTTTTTGCATTTTTGCATTGTCTATTTCTTCCAACATTACATTGGAGCGGATACCGTTAAAAGGTTCCGGTCCACAAAAGGGTGCTTCAGCCCTTCACTATGCTGGTTCATCTGCTATTTTATTCCCTTACATTCCAGTTTGTACTGTTCATTGAGCTTCTCTAAGTATTTTCACACCACTCTAGAATTGACTACATAAGAACAGAAAACAAGGGACATTCGGGACATTTACTGCC
This sequence comes from Galerucella pusilla, assembly GCA_910591695.1. Taxonomy (NCBI): domain Eukaryota; kingdom Metazoa; phylum Arthropoda; class Insecta; order Coleoptera; family Chrysomelidae; genus Galerucella; species Galerucella pusilla. The sequence continues at coordinate 22,239 of CAJUYI010001723.1, forward strand.
TAGCATTCTCATTGTATCATAGCTGAAAAATACTTGATTATGACACTGTACCACAACTTATGACGTAATATTGATCACATTGTATATTGTGGGATGACCCTTGAGAAATAAAATTTTTTGTAAAAAACGGTTGAAAGAAATGCAGAATTAACATATGCAATGCCTCGGGAACTTTTTAAACTAAATCGGTTAATCTTGATTTGAATGCAAATATACTTTAAAAAAATTGAAAATTCTACATTACCAGTTTTTGATCCCCTTAACTCATTTGGATTATATCCTGAATCATATATACTTTCGTAAACGCTCTCTAATATAAGTCTCTGCCTTGGATCCATGAGATTTGCTTGTTTGGGAGGAATTCCAAAGAAGTTAGCGTCAAATTTGTCGATTTGTGGTATTCTTCCACATGACTTGATTGTTCCATAAAGTTCTAGATGAAAAAAATGTTTATGATCAATAAGTGTACGAATATAAAGTATCATGACTCTTATGAAAAATTCGATATCATAATTTTTATTTTTCTCCAGATTTTTCACTTGGAGAACTTTTCCCGTCGCCCAGCCTCAGAAGATGTTTGAAAACTTTTGAATATCTCCAAATACGAGAGAAGTGCTCAAATCTCACCAAAGTATTTTTTTATATCTTTCAATAAATTTTTTGGTAGAAATATGTTGGTTCCGTGTTCTTATCGAGGTAAACTTTATTTAACTACCAAATATAATGATTTATATCATAATAGATGGATAAAAATGTCCTATTTGTTTCACTTCTATCACGGATACGGTGCCGCATATACGAGTACAATTTATTTATTCTTTTAGTTACAAACAAATGCGTTTTGAACAATAATTGGAACAGTAGATAGTAACATAAAATATCAAGAGTATTTATAAAAAGAATAAATACTACCTAACTGGAAAACTATATTATATTAAAAAGCAAAAATCATAAATTTTACTTACGAAATTCATATCGTCCACCCTCTTCAGTCACCAAGTCAGTACCATTAAATAGAGCAGTTTTAAATTCTTCCGCATTGTTGCATTGTGGAAACTTTCCAGATAGCCCGGAGATGACGAACTTATCACTGTCCATTTTTGAGGAAAAAGTAATTTCGATCATCAAAGAGGTAATATTTATTGCAAGATGCAAATGTGGAATGTTAATAAATTATGTTAATTCATAATGTTAATTGTTAACAGAACAGGATTGGCTAGAAATCTAACTTTCATTAGAGACAAATACTAATCACACTAGGAATTATTTTCAACCATAACCACTATCATGAAGTTAATAAAATAAACAAAAACCAATATATGCCAGTTTTTCTCCTTTGGGATGAAATTTTCTCGAAGCAACTGACAAGTACTTAGTCTCCTGAATTGTTTCATTCGACAGGATGCAAGAATTGGGATTCTAACAGTACTTGGATAAGTGCTCCTTTCGTGGACAATATATAGTTACATACTTTCAAGTTTTCTGATTTAAGACTTAATACGTAGTCTTCTCATTCACGTTTTGTGATTCAATTCAATTCAGATGAAACAATGTGATTAATGAATAATGAGCGTGTCCCGTTTATCTACAGGATAAAGGATTCATTATTTCTTAAATGTTGATTGATAGTATCAATTTTACTGCTGAGTAAAATATTCGACATCTTTCGCGCACTTTGTAGATCAAATATTATATTTGAATGTGTTGAATTACAACTCTTCAGATACTTCCAAGAGAGTCAAGCCAATTGCGGCTTCACCTTTGATACAATATTAAAGGCACCAAAATATTCGGATTTCATTGAAAGTCTCGAACTTGTAAATCATGGTTTCGTAATTATCAGGAAATGGAAGCCGTTTTTCATATAACTCCCATGAGATCTAGGTAGTCTTTATTTTGGCAACTTTAAATTTGTATTTTTTCCCTCTTTGCTAGTTCATTTAATTACAAGTATGTGAATACTATCACCCTTAGAAATATTAATTATATACCTAATTTTCTTTTGTCTGTTTTTTGTTTGTTATCCCACAATTAATACATTTGTAGACCTTTAGTACACTCAGACTTACTGACTTACTGCGCCAATATTTATAAAGAGTAGCCGATTCTTCATTACTTAAATAGTTTCTGGCTGCATGGGTACAGCCCCCAAGCCGAAAAAAAAATTGTATTTGGTATAATTAAATTATCTGATTGTAACTAATAAATCAACTTCTTTACGTCACTTATAGATCTAAAAAAAGATTTTTTCTACGACTGTGCGTTTTAACCCATTTTCCGCACGCATTTTAGATTTGAAAGTGTCACTAGTGCGGGAAAGTAAAATTATGCAAATTTTGACCTTATTAGATAGTTTCTTACTTCGGAAGTTATAACTATTGTTACAACAGGTAAATAAATATTTACGAAATATATCAAATAAAATTCTATCATCTACCGTTTCAGTCATCGTCATCTTTATGCGACCTGCAGCCGATGCTATCCTCATCGACGTCATCTACTTACCAGCTAACACCAAATAACTGCACTGGACCGGCAGTTTTAAGTAATTTACAGAATGCGTATTCTGTACGCCACCAAGGGAAAGAGCACCTCAGCCTGTTTATAACAGATGAATGCTGACAAAAAAAAGAAGCACATTATTTTGTTTTATATTTAATGTACAAAGCATATACATGAGAAGTAAAACTCAAAGAATAGAGCGTTTAACTAAAAAAAAATGTTTTCAAAATTATCAGATTATATTAATATCTAGTATTATTCTATGGGGTATTTTCTAAAGTTCCATCATTTTTAGCAGAGTTACAAATCAAGCAGAGGTGTGTAGTAATGACATGCTCTTTGCATGCGGGCTTTTTGCAGGTATTGCATTTTATGGTAGTTGTTCTGTTCTTCTTTCTTCCTCATTGGACACACCTTCCCTTAGATTTTTCATGAACTGTAGCTTCTTCTGGAGCAGCTATTGGAGGCCGATATTGTTTTA
>CAJUYI010001723.1:30221-46185 GCA_910591695.1 Galerucella pusilla
TCGGTAAAAGTTTGACAAACATTTGCGAAGCGTGTAATATGCCCTTTGATACCGCGTTTGTTATGAAACATCTTAGTTTGTTCTTCCGTCACTTCGACTGATGAGAACTCACAGTGGTAAACGAGTTCAGAACAAGGAAGGATGATTGATTAAGGAAAGAATGAATTACTGAAATATATCTTCAGTAACCTTTAGAATAGCGAATATTTTCAGTTCTGTTTTGTATGGATACACTGCTAAGCTGCTAGTTTCAAGATTGAATTATAACGATTATTTTTTTCACTTGTCAAAATCTGACATTTTGGTGGTTTTAACCAATAGCAATACATTATTCTAGCCAATCATTCGGTATTATACTGATAATTCTGCTTCCTCATCGATAAAACCTTGTTTACATTGAAACGTCAATATTTCACTTTACATTTGTCATTATTGACAACTAAAAGTGCTTCGAAGTTTATTGAAAAATGAACACAAACCCGTTCAGTGCCATCACCCAAGAGAATGTTGAACATTTAAATAAATTTTTGATTGTTGAAAAAAATAATCTTCCCAAATACAACTCGCTCTTCAAATTTTATCACATAATTTTTTATTTTCATCACTCAAACTTGTTTATTTTGAGGCAAAAACATTCAAACAAACCGAATTTAGATAAAATCCCTCGTCCTAACGGACTCGTGATTTTATCAATTTTCATATTTTTGCCAAATAAACAAGTATTCGTGGAAAAGAAAAAATTATCGATAAAATTTGAAGCTCTCGTGGTATTACCTTTGATTATTTCACTCAATACAAAATACGCGCCTTCGATTGGTTTAAATATGAGGATTGATATCTGGAAACACCATGTTTTCGATTTTGTATTTCGGCACCTGATTGGATACATGCAATTTTCCTATCTGTGTGTTTCGCGTTGTCATTAGTTGTTTTCTACGATATTAAAAATCTAGTGACTGACAGAAAATGTCAAATTATTAAAGAAACGTCAGAATCATTGTATCAAGAAATAATCTTGACAAATACAACTCGTGTAATTGATGATTATCGAAAATTTCTTCTCTTTTTCTCAAAATCGAAGAAATTTGTATTTCGATAATCATTAACACACTTGTTGTATTATTATCGAAAACAACTTGTTTGTTGGTACACATTTGTTTGTTTTAATGATATTGAATGTATTATTTGTGATGTGAATGTGATCTGATTAATTCGAAGGATCTGAAATTATGTTCTGAATGTTTTTTCGGCTCAAATAAACTACTCCTTTTTGCATATCTGGCCCGAGGGACCATGCTCAGCCTCCTGAGATTTTTCATTTGACTTACTAATTGTCAAGTATTGTTTGTGTTAAATGATCAATGCAAAGCTAGGTTTTAAAATGCATCGGTCCCTTGGCAGATTAGAAATGAAATTACAAATTATTGATAACTGGTTAGGTAACAGTACAAGTGTCAATATCAGTGAAATTTCTTCATGCCGAATGTTTAAATAAATTATTATTATCTCGGCTTCTTGAGAAGATATATTGTTCAACAGGAAGATAATGATGAGATTAAAATTATATTGTATGAATCAGCTCTACGATGTTAGAATTGATATTCAGTGCATCAGTATCTTGAACAACACAAATTAATTGTTTAACCCTTACTACGTCGAGTTTCTCCATAATTATCAAATAAAAACAATAAAAAAGATATTCCATAACGTAATTAAAACATATTTATATCACTGGATCGGTTTCACAAATTACAGTTCGTCGCTAGGAGTGAATTGTAGTTTTTTCTGGTTTTCCAGTTTTAACAAGCGATACCTACTTATACAATGTGTGTACTTACATCCTTCGGCCGACTCTGGAATTTCGTGGAGAATATAAAATTTCGTTAGTACCTAAATAAGTTGTAAAGTTCATTAGATTATTGGAATTTCAAATTAATATTATACAAAAGCTCAAAATTTTTACTTCCTTCTAGTAACCTACATTTTTGTCCAAACAAATTTCGAAAATCAAAAAAATTGTGATTTGACTTTTATTTCATAAAAATGTTTTGGAGCTTGATAATAGTTTGCATTATGGATAAGCAATTATTAAGATTATTATTTAATATTTGTAGTTTGGTTGTTTTGTATTGATTTAATTATTCTTTTCAATATAAACAGTCAGAACTAGCTTTCACAAAACCTGAATAATTGAGACACCGTTAAAAAAGCACTAGATGAATCAAAATTAAATAACGTGTTGTGCAAAGAGTGCTTGTTTATTATTAGGGCGACTGCCACATGACGTCACGTAGACTTGCCCTATAGAACATTGAAGCATTATATACAGATTACGAAAAGTCTATTCGAGCCATACGATTTACAAGTACGACAAGGAAAATAGGGGGAAAACTACTTGAAAGGGAGAGAAAAATAATTGTGCTCAGTCGGCTGTTGCCAAATGTATTTATCTGTAAAAATTATCCCGAAATTTTTGTCGGCAACAATGTTAAATACCACTAATTGTTAAATCGAAAGCAGTGTATAGATTTTATTTCTTGCAGATTGTAATTTGTCCAATTTTTCTCTTGAACTATATTATTTTATTCTTATTTGTGTTGATCTCACTTATTTTTCAAAGGTCAATAATATTACGAAATGGTATTACCAATCTCGATTTTCTCCCATTAAATAGGGCATTATCCCGTGTTAAGAGTCAAATGCAAAATAAGTTATTTATTCCTTAGAAAGTACCAAACATTCTAAACTGGCAACGCTGCTTTCATATCAGATTGTTGGCTGGAACTGAACACATGCCAAACGCTGACTGCGAACAATTATATAGATACTTGAATAGTCGGCTTCATAAAAGTATAAGTTTGGCTGAGATACAGCAAATTATTTTCAAATCTCAATTTATTTCCAGAGAATCATGGAGAAACATTGAATAATGTTTTCGAATAGTAACAAAATGCAAAAATTAACTGAATTAACATACAACAAAATTATACATTCAAAGTAACTTGATTTTGTCTGTGAATTAAATTACGGATAGAAACACACGCTAGAACAAAATGCTTTGAAAATTTTATTTTGCAAATAGTCTGTTAGATTTTTTATCATGTCGGACCCTAATGAATTATGCAATACATAGTGGAGGATTTCGATTTAAATCGAATGTATTTTGAAAAAGTTAGAAGGCTAGGAAATTGTGCACTTCACTTATTTAAAAATATTATTATCGGATTTTGCAAATTTATTCGCATGCCAAATACTTTATTTCAATTGTTTACCTCCTTGAGATTAGGCCTACAAAAATAAAGAGGTTGTCCTATTATTATGCGACCTTGCTTTTTGAAAGCACTAAACGTAGGCTTGAATTCGCCGAATAAACTAATAAAGTTATCCCATTGTATAAGCAATATTAAACATCTTTTTCTTGTTATGTATGATTGTTGTAACCATTTTCCTGGCATATTAAGGGATCTTTTTACATGATTTTCTGTATCTTGCAGCCAAAATGTTTCTCCTGCAATTTTCTGTTTTCTCTAATACCTCTTAACTGCTTTCTAAGTCAACATTCCTATTTTTTTATTTCTTGATTTCCCTACCCAAAAATATAAATCCTTGTTTAACAATGAGTTGGTGTTCATACAATTATTTAATTTTAGATCGCCTTATTCATATGAATGTTATTAGAATATCATTAACTTAACACCTCAACTGCTACACGTGTCTTTGGTGGCATGTGATTATCATAAGAGAGCTCTGTATTAATTCCATAAATCATTAATGAAATCTATACGGCAAAGTCTACCAATAAATGTGTGAAGCTTTCAATATTATTAAATATACCCATATTGAAGCATTTTGCTCACGACAATCATATTTTTCATGGGAATCTTAAAACTTTCATTGGTAATAAATTCTACAAATTGTGAACACAAAAAAAGCAATATATGACAATAGTGAGCTAATTTCCTAAAACGATTGATCAAAGCTTTAGATGATGACAATGTAAATTTAATCATAATTTATTAATAAATATCTACAGAACTAATTTGTATTTAAATTCTTGTTAACATGTGGAATATTAAATACCAGATAATATGGTGTGAATTCAAATTTACCGCTATTTTCTCAAATTAGTTTCTTCCAATACATTAGATAACGCTGAAATTCAGTTTCAGAAGAAATTAATTTACTGTTCTATCTCTACAAGGCAACAAATAAAGTAGAAGTGATTAAAAGATATATAAATTGGTATCTATTGAATGTAAGCTTGCTGATATACCTACATAATTTATTTTGAAATAAATAAAACCTTTGGCTTTCTTCACATTATCATTTTACTCAGCTTAATGCATAAAATACAGTTTCCAATGACTTTTTAAACATTTTATATACAAGTACTTTAAAAACATGATTTTTATTGAATATAAGAAAACAATTGAAAACAAAATAAGGCTTAACGTATTAGAGTCTCCCAAGGTCAATACTAACCTTGGGAAAGTCCTATCTATTCGACTGTAACTTATATATTCTTCTTCTGTTTGTTGTTGACTAAGGGGTTGTCCCTATGTGTTCGGAGAGCTTTTAAGCCCGATATCCATTTGTTGCAGAATCGCATATTATATAAGCGTATCGGTTCATTTTGGTAGGATACACTGCATCCGAATTATTTTGAATTTTGTTGTCATCGAGTGTTTGAAGGTGTGTGAGGCTATTGTATGAATATTCAAAGACTACATTTAGGTAAGCTCAATTTATTTTTATTTAAAATCCAGTTTACAATTGTTGTAATTTTTGGTCAGCTGGTCAACTGGCAATGTTTGTGAAGAAGTTGTAATTGGAAACGCCGATGTTGTTGGGCTTTGAATATCAAATTCTCCGCCATAGACACTCGGGAATTGATATGTGTGGGTGGATTGCCATGAAGGCTTAGATGATCTGGATAACGAAGAGTGAGGAGAAGTGTATGTGTGAGAAGTAAATGGGTTGTGGTAGTGTACAAGATCCAGTAGAACGCTCACTCAGTTATTATAATAATAGCCTCCGTTTACCCGAATGGAATTATTTAAAATGTCACTTTGAAATGCACATCGAATATCATCACTGTATAATCGCTACTTATATAAGCAATTAAGTTACCAAAATGGCAACTCTCATACATATAGTTTTTATATTATTGATTAAAGCAATTGAGAATGGCCATCTGATGAGTGAAACTAATTCGTCTACCTTCAAAAGAGACATTCATTTATTCAGTTCAAATGAGACTGGGACGTATTCAGTATTATATACTTCGGAAAAAATAATGATAAACATGTTACAGGTGAATTGAGAGCTTGTATGAAAATAGGAGAAAATATGTATAATACTTATCCAGAACTTGATAATCGTATTGAAAGTATCGACTCGGTAGGTCGACATAAGATTAGGGTGAAATGCAATGATTAAAAAGCTGCTAATTCTGTAATAAAATCTCCTCATCTTGAAAACAAAAATTTTAATGTCTATATTCCACGATTCGCAATCCAAAGACGTGGTATTGTTAGGGACGTTGATTTGGAATATTCGGATGGTTATTTGGAAGAAAATATCAAAGAGCACAATATATATAGTGTGGAAACCACTTATGGAATAAAATTCTTTATGTCACTATTTTAGAAAATTATAAAAAATGCCGAGACACGTCAACTTTTGAATTGAGTTGTGCGATATGTAAATACAAATGTTTATGTACAGGGTGATTCACGCAAGTATGCCATAGTCGGTTTTGTTGTTTTTTAATGAAACACCCTGTATATTTGCATATTTTTGAAATCCTCTTAATGAACAGATTCCAACAAACTAAATAATGTATGGTCAATTATGAATTATACAGGGTGAAATTTTTATTTTTACTGTTATTAAACACATACATAAAATACCTGATATATTTTATTTTAATACATTGAAATAAATGCTCAAAATGTTCTCCACCTAGTTGTTGGCAATAGCACAGTCTCCTATCGAACTCCTCCTTAACTTTGTTTGAAGTTTGAGGTGAAATATTCCGTATTTCTGTAGTTATCCTGTCTTTGAGGTCTACAATGCTAGTTGGTTGTGTTGATGCATATACTTTGTTCTTGAGATAACCCCACAGAAAAAAATCTAACGGCGTAAGGTCTGGCGATCTAGCTGGCCACTCAATAGTACCTCTTCGTCCAATCCATTTATTGGGGAAGATTTTATCTAAATGAGTTCTTACCAATATTTTCATTCGGTAGGCTAGGATCTATTGCGTTGGGATATAAGTTTGCCAACGCAGGAATAACTTCATTTCTAAGCATATTTAAATATTTTTCAGCTGTAAAATTTCCATCTATAAATATAGGACCAACAATATGGTCGCCTATGCTACCGGCCCAAACGTTGACCTTTTGAGGGTACTGAGGCAATTCGGGATACCTATGATTAAATAAGTTTGCCACTTCAACTTCTGCAGTTATCCCCGTACCCGATCATCATTAAAATTTCAATTCGGTGAGTCTCAGTTAAATATTTCATTATGTCGACAAGGAAAGAGTGTTTGACAAAGATTTCACTTTTTCAGTACAAACTGTCAACACATCAACTGACAGAATAGAAAACAATCCACATTATTTACCGATTTAAAACAATCCACATTATTTACCGATTTCGTCTGATTATTGGCGTTTTTAGGCAGTTTTTTGGTATTTATGATCAAATTCATGGGTGTAGCAGGCTTTGTTTAATATACAAATACGTCTAATAATTACTTAGTTTAGATTTTTGATAAATCCATATTTAGCTAATTTAAAAAAGTAGGTACCAATATTTCAAGTGTAATAAATTATTAATTTTAAAATTTCACCCTGTATAATTCATAATTGACCATACATTATCTAATTTAGTGGAATCGGTTCATTAAGAGAATTTCAAAAATATGCAACTATACAGGGTGTTTCATTAAAAAAAACAACACCGACTATGGCATACTTGCGTGAATCACCTGTACATTTAAATTTATGTTTACATAACGCACAACTCAATTCAAAAGTTGACGTGTCTCGGCATTTTTTATAATTTTCTAAAATAATAACGTAAGGAATTTTATTCCATAAGTGGTTTCCACACTGTATATACATTGCAAATTTAACGTAGTCTCGGCAAAGCGGTTTGCAACGAAAATTTTAGAAAATGATACAATCCCACTCAAACAGTTTGAGTCACATTTAAATCCCATATTTCATTTAATTTAGTATATACAAATCAACCATGTCAGTCATCTAATGGGCTGGAAGATATTGGATGATGGCTCAAATCATCTTCTAATAATCATATCCTCTGTTATTTGAAATTGCGGACATTTTCTTTACGTAACTCAAAAAATGGGAATTTCGACAAAGCAGATATCAAGGAAATATTACAAAGATGTGTAACAATGTTCAACTAGAAACTATTCCATACAAAGAAATAATAGATCACATTTGTAAAATTTCGAAAACGTCTATTTCTCGATATAATAAATCTGGTGGAATCAACAATGCTTGGAAGCTGAAAATGGCAGAAAAGACAACACATGTATAAAATAAATCCGAATCTCAATAATTTACTAAGCTTTAATCAAAAAGATCACAAAGCTAAGAGGGTAAAGAAATTAGCTAAACGTAATGCATGGTAAAACTATTGCTACAACACTCATATAAAAGACGTATGGAGCCCGTTGAATTCATTCAAAAAACAAGACATCAAGGCAGTAGGTATTCTCATTCATGTTTCAGTAAAAAGACCGTGAATTTACGTTTTTTGATAGAAGGCCCCGATCAGGTTGATACAGTGAATTTTGTCATGAGAAATTTAATGAGCATATTTGGAGAAACAAAAACGCCCGAGAACTAGTGAAAATCGCGGAGAAGCTGTTCGAAATTCAGGTTTTTCGCAATTATTTCAATAACCATGGAGAATACGGGAAAAAGTTTCAAATAAATCTTGTGAACCGTGGAATTTTGCATCTACCTGTATCCTCACGCTTGAAAATTTATCCAGCTTTTCAGATTTTTCCTACCCTCGCGTCCCTTACATGCTTCAAAAGTAACGATTGTCTCGCCGTTTTTGTTTCTTTTGAATGATGTGATTGAAATCACTTATATTTATCACTCAACGCTTATATGCTATTATGAGTGGAATATCAATCAAATTAACAATTTTGATTCAATTTGTCAATTGGGGCGCCAACTAGCGTGGAAACGTAAAATTAATTTTCTCGGCTAGTCGGTAAAATGGGACTCTTAAGTTGTCGTATTCATATTCATATCATAAGTTGTCGTATTTTGGTGTTTGTTTGAAATTATGGAGCCTGAATCAGATTAAATAATGTAATGTGTAATAAGCGTTGAGTGTAAGGTAAATACCATTTTTATATGAAATATTACTAACAATTATTGTGTAGGATTTTCATATTATGAAATAAAATTTTTATAAAAAGAATATTACCAGCAATTATTGTGTAGGATAAAAAATTATGTGTAAACCATAACAGTAAAGTGCTTTTCCAGGCCATATCTTCCATATTATCTTCTTTCGGCCTGAAAAATGCCACTTCACCGCCTAGGTATACAATATACTATTTCTACATCCGACACTAAAACCACATCTAAAACACGGGTTTGACATTCGCAAAAATTTAAAGTGCGAAGAGTCGCATCTCGTTCATCTACTGCCGTTTTTTTTATAAATGTCTTGTCAGATCAATTTTAAAATATGGTTTTAAATTTCACCATCATTGAAGTAAATACTCTCCTGGATAAAATAGGAAAAATGAAAAATAAGTCTATACGTGGTGGTTTATTGAAGAGCCGAATTTGGAGAGCTCGCACTTCACCTAAGAAGAGACTTTCTGGGACAAAATTTGTTGCTGAAGAGAGTCCTTTAATTACAAAAATCAATGAACTCGCGTTGATTTTTGAGGTATTAAAAATTCCAAACCTCATCGAAAATATCAATGAAATTCGACCCTATGTATACTCCAACAACCTATTCACTGATATACCGACATAAAATTAGGTATTCAGAAAACATACCGAATGTCATTATTAAGATGGTAACCACCTCGCTTCATGATCTTAGATACAGCAGAATAGTAGAAAGATAAATTAACTCTCGCTGGAATAATAACCAACAAATTTACACAGACGGGCTATTATTAAATAAAGCAACTGGTTGTGCATACGTAACGGTGAATGTACACTCTTGGGAAATGTACACTCCTTCCGTAAAATGTGTACATTTTCCAAAAAGTTATAGGTATTATGTGAACTGAATATAATGTACCTATATCTACATTTCCCGGCAAATGTGTAATCTTGCCTTCACGTTTTGATAAATGTGTACTCTTACCTTCATGTTTCAAGAAAAGTTGGAATACAAATAAATTAAAAATGTTGTTGCAGTAACAAATATTTATAGTGAATATATTTCTCTTTCTTATTGTCTTTAAAGTTTGATTTCGAACAAGAAATGTTGATCGCACTGCTTTAGTGATGAATACATCGAAATGCATACCAGATTATTCAAGAAGGGGAAGGAAATATAATCATTGGATTAGCTGTTCCCCTTCTCGAATCACTTGATATGCGTGTTACAAAGTATTGGATTTTTTTCAAACATGGGAAGGGTGAATGCATTCAATACTTTGTAACGCGCATATCAAGTTAATCAAGCAGGAGAAGGGTAATTCCAATGATTATATTCCCTTTCCCTTCTTGAATATATTAATGTTCATTTCAAAGTATTGGATATTTTTTGAGAGGAAGGGAGAATGTAATGATTATATTTCCTTCCCCTTCTCCTCACATTTACCAAAACGACATGGTCATTGTGAATTCAATGTACATTTCCCTTCTTTGAAATTGTAAATGTTTAATGCACATTACCTAAACGAGGAGGCAAATGTGCACATTTACCGGAAAATGTGTACATTTGCCTCAATATCTACTTTTACCGTAACACATTAATACATATAAGCTGCAAGGAAAATGAAATGTATGACTCCCAGAACAATCTTTACAGAAAAGTTGACGGTTATAAGGAAAGCAATGAAATTATGTCTGAATCTCGAAAAGACCAAGTTCCTTATTTTTTATGATATCAACATTTTATGATAAAACATTAGAGTGTATTGAACTAGAATAGTATATTATGCAACGATCATGTAAAGATGGTTATTAATACAAGTATTAACGGGGATAGGAACCGAGCCAAAGGCGAGTATGGTTAATGCGAGTGTATTAATAACCAATGCATGAGAGATGCTTACTATTTTTTCTACGAAGAAATTTGATTTAAAAAAATATACAGGGAGTTTCATCGGGAAAGGGCCTAACTTTAACTGTAGAAGGGGATCACTTTGGTGCTTCCAAAAACCTATATGTAATGTGTCTCCTGTACTTTATAACCGAGATACAGGGTGTTTTATAAATTTATTCTATTTCTTTCGAACCTCATAACTTCCGAGTTACCCTGTATATCATCATCATCAATTTGGTACACGTAATAACCATTACCTAGAAACTCCATCAAAAGCATCTCCATAAAGACAATATAGGTCCGGCTTAACAAAAAATTTCAAAACTCGTCTTTCCTACAAACAACACCCTGTATATAGATTTTTTGAAATTGCTTTTTATAATTGGGAAGAGTATGAAAAACAGAATCTACTTATTCCCTATTTATTTTTCCGCAGACAATTTTACTACCAAAAATTTACCGTCAAAGTTATAATTTATGCACGTTTTGAGGGAACAATGGTATCGGAGAGTTTTTTTTATTTTTTAGCTTGGAATGAAATCTATTTAATGCAGCTAGAGAAGCATCCTAGAAATTCAATTGAGTGTGTATGTTAACGAGTACAGACCACTGAGAAATGTGATTACAGGGCCGTACTTGGGACATACTCATTCAATAAGTTTCGAATATTTTGAACACCCTGTATAAGGATATGTATTTGAAAGCTATGCACTTCTACAATTAGAATAACAAGAGTTAAATACGAGAATAAATCAAAAAATGGAGAGATTTTTATTAATCTTATTAATTGACATGAAAAGAAAATAAGAAATTCTAACAACATTGTCTAAACGAAGCAAGTCTAACCTAATAGGTATTGCGAACGGACCTTCTGATCACATCTGGATTATTTCCGATTTCTTCGCAGGCATTCTCTGTTCTTCGAAAAAGTTCTTCTCTGCTAGTGATCTCGGTAGCGTATACTTTTGATTTTAGATATTTTAGAAAGTTGATAGAGCAGAATGAAGGTCATTTTGAGCAATTTTTCTAGGTTAGACTTGCTTCGTTTGGACATTGCTGTTAGAATTTCTTGTTTTTTTCATGTCAATTAATAAAATTGATAAACATTTCTCCGTTTTTTGAAGTATAAATTTATTTCTCGTATTTTACTCTTGCTATTCTAAATGTGGAAGTGCATAGTTTCCAAATACCTATCCTTATACAGGGTGTTCGGAATATTAGAAACTTATTGAATGAGTATATCCCAAGTACGGCCCTGTAATCACATTTTTTAGTGGTCTGAGCTCGTAAACAAACACACTCAATTGAATTTCTAGGATATAATATGCTTCTCTAGATGCATTAAATAGAATTTATTTCAAGCTAAAAAATAAAAAAACCTCACCGATACCATTGTTAACCCCCAAAACGTGCATAAATTATAACTTAAACGGTAAATTTTTGGTAGTAAAATTGTCTGCGGAAAAATAAAAAGAGAATGAACAGATTCTATTTTTTATACTCTTTCCAATTATAAAGAGCAATTTCAAAAAAATATATATATATATATATATACAGGGTGTTGTTTTAAGGAAAAACCAGTTTTTAAATTTTTTGTTAAGCCGGACCTGCATTATCTTAATGGGGATGCTTTTGATGGAGTTTCTAGGTAATGGTTATCACGTGTACCAAATTTCAAAATAATATACAGGCTAACTCGTTATGAAGTTCGAAAGAAATAGGATAAATTTATAAAAACCCTGTATCTCGGCTATAAAGTGCAGAAGACACATTAAATATAGGTTTTTGGATGCACCAAAGTGATCCCCATCTACAGTTGAAGTTAGGCCAATGAAAGAAAGAAAGAAATTTATTCATCCACAAAATTTACACAAATTTTACGAACAAAAAATGTATAAAACTTATCGGACTAGTCACATTATCACATATGGCAAATTTAAATATAACATTAGCATATAGGTTTGTATCTATATATAAAAAAATAAATAAAAATTTAAAAATTTATCCAATCAGAAATATCTCTACAAAATTCTTAAGAATTTAAAAATTCATCAACACTGTAGAATGTTTTATCCATTAAAAATGTATAGACGGTTTGGCGGAAACATCTACTCGAAATATTGTTTTTTGAGATTGTTTTTAAAACTTTATTATTTTATTCCTATAAAAGACGGCGCATGCTTAGATACTTCTAATCTAGAGAAAGGTTGTCGTAAATTTGATTTACCTCTAGTATCGTGTAAGTGCATGTTTTCATTTCTCTCAAACCTGTACTTATTATCCTCAATGTACAGTATTAATTGGAAAATCAAAAATCTAGGAAGTGTTAGGATATTTGATTTCTTGAATAGTGGTTTGGAAGTAGCTGAACATGGAATACCATACATATTTCTCAAGACTTTCTTTTGAGCTCTAAATGCTCTTTCAAAATAAGATGAACAACCCCAAAATATTAATCCATATTGAAGTACCGACTGGACTGAGCCAAAAAACACCCTGTATATAAAAAAATTCATTAACCGGTACTCGCACCCGGCATGTATTACGGGATCACATGGTTGAACTAATAGCATAAAGCGTATAGGTATAGATATGTTACTGTTATACAAAATTAGTAGATAATAAATTATTGTAAACAAAAATTAATAAGTTTAAATATATATTTACCTTGGTCATTAAGTATTTTTGGTCTGGTGCTCGACATTTCTTTTAAAAACTAACGCAAAATATTTAAACTGTCATAAAATACACGAATCTCTTAGAAACTGTCAAACATTCTACAAAAAATATTGGGTCTGCCTACTTGGGTATTTGAAAATCTAGATTTCTATTGGTCAATTATTCAGTTTTATAATGAAAACCAGTGTTAGAATAAGTATCATTATGAAACTGAAAATTGGCATTTAATTAACAGCTTATAGTATAGGAGTAGAAAAAGACTATATAAGTACCTACGTACATACGAAGATATTAACCAGTTGGTTTACTCCAGTACCAGGAAAAAAAAAGTGGCAGAAGTGACGATGACCAGATTATCAAAAAATAATAATAAGCGGCTGGTAAGTAAACTTGATGGTAATACAGTTTATAATTCGAATCAATAATAAATAAATGATATTTGGTCACAGTAAATATTAATTTTATTGATGGAGAACCTGTGTTAAGACTAGTGGCGCTTCTTGTGATTTTATAGTAGGTGAGATCGAGTTGTTTACAAACATTTATAATAATAATTTTCTAGTACAATATATATGAATTCACTAGTAGGTGTTTAGTTTTTTATTATTTCTTTTAATTTGTGCAAATGTAACTTATAAATATTGGAGCAAGTGACTGAGTCCCGTCAGTACTTAAATCGCTAATTAAATGAGGACCAGAATAAGAACGAATAAGTAGTAGCCGCAGATATTTCCACATATTCCAGCACTGACATCTTAGCCTAATCTAAAAGCGGATTTACACCAAACCGACAAAACAGCAATTAAAGTTGAGAAAAAGCAAAACAGCAACTTTTGCAGATTTTTTGAAGATTTTTCGGCAACGCAACAGTTGCTGTTTTGTTTTTCGTTTCCCAATCGATGTCGGTAACTTCAAGGAGTTGCTGCGTTTATTGCAACTCAGTCGGCTTGGTGTAAGCCGCTGTGTTATCAACTTGAGTTGCGGCGTTACCAACAACCAACCGCCCACCAGAAAGAAAAACGTTCCCTCGTCAGTAACCATGTTAATTTTTTTCAATAAATAATATGAAATAATGAATACCTATCTACTTTCTGGATTGAAATAAACAAAACTGCAACTGTTTCTCTAATGTGATGTATTTAATTTATCCGTCAAAATTAGTTTAAACCCAAAAAATATTAATAGGGCCATGTAGCCAATGTCAATGCCTTTCAAACGAGATATCACTTGCTATAAGGTCCTATTTAAAATTATTGGCCAGAGTGGCACTGTGACGTCATCATTTACTATTACGTCACCTGTTAACATTCTAAGAGAAGTTTACAACACTTTATTTTCACCCTCCAAATTTTATTATTGTAAGTGTAGCCGTTCAAAAGATACGAGGACTGGAGGGGACTTTTGAATAGCACACTGTATAATCTCTTTCTCCCAATCTTCCACTAGCACCACGTTCCTATATCCACCCATTCTTTCCACCGCTATCTCACACGCCTTTTCCAATGGGTTGTTTTCCAACTCCCCTAGCGACTCTTCCCACTTCCTTCTCTTTCCCCTCTCCACCCTGCGCTCCAGTTCCTTCTGCTTCTCCTTATATCCAGTCTTTTTCACTCCATCCTCACTTTTTCCCTCAACATTCGTCTTTCTTCCTTCCTATACTTCCTCCACATACTCTCTATTTCCTCATTCCACCAGTAATTAGCCCTCCACTTTCGCCTATTGCCCCTCTTTCCTTCTCCCCAACAGCACTGTATCATATCATACAGCTTCTGTACATCATGCCCAAGTCCCCTTTCTATCTCGTTCCTTACTTTCTTTCTTATTATTTCTGTCTTGGCCTTCGTCCACTTCCATTCCCACTCTTCCACTAATTCATTTCTCCCCCTTCTTATATTCGTCTCCACATCTATGTAAACTCAAGCTTTCTTCATCATCCAGTATCCTCCAACTACTTACTCTTTTCCCCCAGACATTCATCACACGCTGTTATATCAATAAATGATGAGCCCCCCGTCACCCCTCGCGAAGATGGGCAACAGTCCATCATTCAGCACCGCCAACCCGTTGGATGTCAACACTTTCCTCCTGGATCTCTCCTGTCCTGTCCGTTTTTCTCCTTCCCCATGGCATTGAAGTCGCCTGTCACCACTCTTTTCATAACTCTCCTTTTCTCATTTGCCACCCTAAGATCATCCTCCAATACTGTCATACTCCTCTCATATTCTTCCAGGCTGACATTTGGGCTTATAAACACACTGTACACCACCATGTCTCCCATCCGCTTCCCTTCCTCACTTCATCCGCCATCATTTCTTCTCTCACCACTCCTATTCCTGCCTCTCCTGTATCATCCATTATCCATCATCCTTGCTTTTCCACATATCTAGCATTTACCTCAGATCCACACAACACATCCATTTCCCTCCTATAAATTACCTCATCTAGATAATCTAGAACATCATGTGCTACTCCGCATCTCCCTAAATTTATTTGTAGCACCCTCCATCCATCCTCTACATTTTTTCTTCCCGCGGTCTGCTCTCCCCTTCCTCCTATTTGACCAGACTCGTCCCCTATAAGGGGTCCAGAGGATCCCTCCCATTTTTTCCACCTCCGTCTACATCAACTCTCTTTCTTCCCCTACTACATTCTGTCTCCCCTGGCTTGTGTCCCTTTTCTAAACATACCCTACAAAGGAAGGCTTGCCGACAGTATTTGGTCATGTGATCCACGTCATCCACGCTCTTGCATAGACAACATTCTTATATTCTCCCCTCTCCTTGCCTTACACCCCACATCCAAAATCCAAAACATTTGCCCTCTACAATATTTACCTTATTCAAGTCCCCCGGATATACCGGAAATTCTCGGAGATGAGGGTCAAGTCATCATCATAGACAAAATTATATTTCTCTGTCAATTACCTATTTAAGAAGTGTGTTAGTTATTCGAAAAATTCACCTACCCGGTGACTGAATACGTCAATGAAGGA
>CAJUYI010001724.1:8411-46172 GCA_910591695.1 Galerucella pusilla
GATGAAACAATTACATAAAAAATGTAATTCAGAAAGACCTCTTAGAAAATCATTCAAACGTAGGCTCTTTGATGCAGAGAAATTTCAAAAACAAAATCATCTTGAGACTAATATGGAACAGCTGAATCTTATGGCAGCTATGTTAATTCGTTGTCAATTTCTAGAAGCCAACAACATTTATATTGCAGATCATGTTTTAATGTTCATTGTTAGGGAAATGAAAAAGCAATGGAAATCTCCAATATCATATTATTTTTCAAGCAGAGGAGGTGCAAAAACCATCCAAATAAAAGATTTTCCAACGAAGGTCATTAAAAAACTGATACAAATAAATTTGTAACCCAAAGCAGTTATTTGTGATCAAAATAATATGGGTGTTATTGATATTTTGATAAAGGACACAAAAAATACGTATTTACAAAATAATAACCTGAATAATTATAAATATGGGTCTATTGAGGTTGACAATTTTATAAAATTTCCAATATTAGACCCTCCCCATCTATTGAAAGGAATGAGAGATAATTTTATCAAAAAGAATTTGATTTATGTGAATAATGGTGTGAAGAAAACCGCGAAATAAGAACATATTCAAAAGTAATATGAAAATGATAACGGGCCAATAGATGGTTTGAAAGTTCTACCTCATATAACTGATGAGCATATACAGGGTGTCCCACGACGTTTTGACAGTCCAATTTCTCGAAAACTGTTCATATGACATGTATCAAATTTGGCAGATATAAACAGTCGAAACAGATGCTTATATTTATTATAAAATGACTTCCGTTTTTCCTGTCATTTCGGGTCACGTGACCCCAACATAATTTTTTCAAATGGGACAACCGGTATAATATTCCAATTTTGGATTTATTATTCAAAAACAAATTCAACGATACCACACTTGTCATAATTGTTTTGTGCAGTAATGATAATAGGGGCAATTAAATGAACATCTGTATAAATTATTTTATTAAAAAACGTAACATAGAGAATTAAAAAGTACAAGTAATTGAAGAAATTCTTCAAATTGATGACCATGTACATTGACACAATGTTCAAATTTTGTTAAAAGATTTCTTGTAAGTGATGCTGTAATCATTGCGGGTGTTACCTCGGGTGTTACGGTCCGACATGCCTGTCTTATTTTATCCTTTAAATCATCTAAATCAATCGGGGGTGTTACATAAACTAGACCTTTTAAGTAACCCCAGAGGAATAAATCTAAGGGTGTAATATCCGGAGAACGGAGTGGCCACTGAATCGCACCATTTCGACCAATCCATTTTTCAGGAAATGTGTTGTTAAGATATTCTCTAACTAGCCCAAATCCAAAAAAGTGAGGAGATGCTCCATCTTGCTGCCACCACATTGTTTGCCTTTCATGTAAGGGAATATCTTCAAGTAATTCTGGTTGAGTATTTTGAAGAAAATATAAGTATCTTTGCCCCGTTAATGTTCCTTCATAAAAATAGGGACCAATCAACCGACCGTTAAATAAACCGCACCAAACATTGATTCCCCATATTGTTTGAAAATTGGTTTCGCGCATCCACTTTGGATTTTCCTGCGACCAATAATGACAATTATGGCGATTAACAATACCATTGTTATGAAATCTACTTTCGTCACTCCATAATATTTTTTCTAAAAAAGAAGGGTCATCATTAATGTGTCCTAACATTTCAGCAATAAAATTTATTCTCCTTTCCGGATCTGCAGGAACTAAACCTTGTGTTAAATGTATTTCATAAGGATGGTATTTGTGATTTTAAGCCAAAATATTTATCACATTGTCATCTGTCTGTTTTGACGAGGAACTTGATTTTTACCGCTTGGAAAAGAACCAGTTCTTAGCTTCCGTTCGACATAGGCAAAAGTATTTTTGCTTGGAGTTATTCTATGAGGAAAACAATGTCTGTACAAACCTTGAGCATGAGTTTTGTTTTTTCCACATTCTCCATAAGTAGCAAGGCAACATATTCATCGTAAGTAAAAATTGAAGGCATTATTTACTTATTATTACAGTGTCTTCACAAGAATATGACTAATAATGACAGTTCTTGAATAAAATTCACCTAACAATAATGAATGACAACCTATGTTGTTGATACTATTGTTTCACAGCCACCTAAATTTTTGAGTGCAAAATATTGCTTTAATAAATTTAATAAAAATAAATAGCTGCTATTATCATTACAGCACAATACAATGATGATAAGTGTGGTATCGTTGAATTTGATTTTGAATGATATATCCAAAATTGGAATATTATACCGGTTGTCCCATTTAAAAAAATTATGTTGGGGTCACGTGACCCGAAATGACCGGAAAAACGGAAGTCATTTTATAATAAATATAAGCATCAGTTTCGACTGTTTATATCTGCCAAATTTCATACATGTCATATGAACAGTTTTCGAGAAATTGGACTGTCAAAACGTCGTGGGACACCCTGTATATGAGAATAAAATTAAAAAAATGAAAGTAAGGAGTGCAGCTCAAATTTTCAGTCAGAGGTATACTGCAACACTTCAGTTGGCTAGTCAAATAGGTAAGTTTTTATAAAACATATTAGATATTTGATTTTGCAGATACAGAGAAAATCATTGGTGATGGTGTCAGATATACTGCAGAGCTGCTATTTTTCTTTGATCAATCATTTGATTCATTAAACGGATCAAGTAAATATGCAAGTCATGGAAAAATATCAAGATGTGGCCTTGATGATAATTCCAAACATATAAATTTTTTTTAACAATGAAGCCCTACCACTTCTTGAAACAATGATGTTTCAAAAAAAAATAAAAAGGATTAAGCAATACCTCCAAGTTTGGGAAATTGGTCATAAGTTTTTAAACATGTTGTGAGTATTTGGAAGATTTTAAGAGGTTTTAATAACCTTTCAACAAGGCGTCTCAATCAAGTTCCCTTAGAAAATACGTTTGGCCAGTTAAAAAGCTTTGGTGATTTGAACACAAATCCTTCAGCGACACAGTTTACAGGAGTCTTCAAAACACTGTTTTTCAATACAGCACCTTCACATTATAAAAAAATCTTTCAATTGTGAAAATGACAATTGTAAGAATATGTTTGTTTCATTCAAAAAACTTTTTGATGACAACTCAACCAATGTTCACATTGAAAACATTGATTATTCAATTATTAAAAAATTTTGTACGGGAATTTCACTTTCAGATAAATTACACCAATTATCAACAAATTGTGTAGCTGGACTCATTTTGAAAAAAATAAAATATCATGTTCTATTTGTAAAGAGGCAATGTTTTCCAATAAGTACGATTTGGCAGAAAATAACTTAATCTCATCAGAGAATATGGCAATGGATGGGCTAGAAGCTTACTTTATCCTACTCCATCTTTTGTGCAATGTTTGTATGATATTTATGAAGTTATTAATTGTTGCTCAGATCAACAACCACATGTTTGGTTCATACAATTAAGAATTGTATTAACAAATCAGTAAATTTCGAATTAAAAAATCCTTGTAGCATTCATAAAGAAAAATATATTACACTTATTATAAAATGCACCATCAGAACTTTGTTGCATAATTGATGTAAAAATGTCAATAAAATTTTACAAGGAAAAACAAGGATATATACAGGTAATAATAGAATTAAATTACAAGCTAATAAAATATATTTGAAAAGAATGAAGAAAAGGTATATTAAAAAACCTGAATACATTATTGTTGAATCTGTTTGAATCATTGTATGGACCATCAAATAATAATATTCTCTAGTCTTTGTTTCATATGTGGATTGTAGTATTCAGTTATCATTAGAATGTTTCTCTATATATTTTTTTATGAGTGCAAATGATATTTCAGTTTATAATTTTGTTTATAAACTTTTATTTTGTAATAGGTATATATATTTTTTACATCTCAAGTTTTATTTTACCTTAGTAAAAGTAAAATGTTTCCTTCAGTTTCTTATTATTAAAAAATAATACAACTAAAAAATAATTTATGTTTTTTGCATCTAGCTCTTAAAATCGCATTGTTTTTCTGCTAATATACTTTAAAAATAGCAATTTCGGGGGCTATTTCAAGCAAGAAAGATAAATTTGGAAATTTATTAGGGTCAAGTGGGGCAAGAGCATTTTTGGGGCAAGTGCGTTATAAGCCTGAAAATATCTTAGCCTATTAAATAGAAGGAATCTATAATAAGGATATTCTATCTACAAGTATACTAAGCTACTTGACAAAGGCGCTGACCGACTAGTTTGTCGTTGTTTTAAAATTTCCTTAACGGCTCACTGTTTGTAACCTTGACGTGCATAGTTGTACTCGGTGATTTTGTCGTGACAATTTGAGCTGAATTTTTGTTGTTTCAAATAAAGTAATTGGTAAGTATACACTATCAAATACGTAGATTCTAATGGAATAGTCAGTTTTTTCGTATAACTACGGAAAAATTGAAAAAATCTTCATTTTGATATGATATCTCATTTTAAGGTTATGGGGTAAGAGCGTGGCTGTAAACGAGGGAAAGTGCGTTGTAGTACGCACTTGCCCCACAGTGTAATTTTAGTAGTACGCACTTTCCCCACAGAGTAATTTTGGCGGTAAAGTGTGTTCTGTTTTAGGTTAGATTCTTGATAATTATTATGGTTCGAAATTATATTCGAAAATCTGAAAGAGGCAAGAATTATTCCAAGGAAATTTTCCTTCAGGCTATAGAAGATGTTAAAAGTGGAAGGTACTCTGCATATGCGGCAAGCAAATTACACAAAATTCCGCTAAATACTCTACTCGATCACATTAAAGGAAGAAGAGGTAAGAAGTCAGCCTCATATGGCCGTGCTACAGCACTTTCTGCAGAGGACGAAAATAAATTAGTTCATTGCTTAACCACTATGGAAAAGCATGGGTTTGGTCTCTCGCGAATGGAAGTAATGGATTTAGTGGGCAAATACGTTAAAGCGAATCAACTAGATACTCCGTTTGAGAATGGTATTCCTGGAAAAGATTGGCTGTTTTCCTTCATGAAACGTCATAAGCTATCCGTTAAAAAGCCGGAAAATGTTGAGATAGCAAGAAGAAAGTGTGTTGACCCTTTTATAATAAATAATTATTTTGATTTAGTTTCAGAGACTATCAAGAATCTTGGTATTGAAAACAAGCCACATTTAATTTGGAATTTGGACGAAACAAGTTTTTGTTCCGACCCGTCAAAAACCAAAGTCGTAGGAAAAAAAGGAGCCAAGGCGACCAGGACGACAAGCACTTCCGGCAGAGAAAACACATCGGTGCTTTTTGCATGCAATGCGAGAGGTGAAAAAGCCCCTCCTTTGATTATATTTAAAGGAAAGCAAATATGGACACATATGATGCCTCCAGAGGGAAAAGGATTTCCCGAAACTACCTATGCTGCCTCACCCAATGGATGGATGCAAACCGACATCTTTGAAAACTATTGCAAAAACAGTTTTTTGAGAACCATAGGTAGTGAACGGACAGTGCTTTTGTTTTTTGATGGGCATGCAACTCATGTTAGTCTAAACCTTATCCAAACGGCAATTGATACTCAAGTGACGATTATAAAACTACCTCCGCATAGCAGCCACATTCTCCAACCGCTTGATTTGTCGGTAATGAAAGCAGTTAAAGACAGATGGGATCCCTTACTGGTATCATGGCAGAGATTGCATATTGGTCAAAAACTTCCAAAAGCCTAATTTTCTGTACTCTTAGGAAAAATATGGGCAGGTCTTCCAGGTGAAGTTATTTCAAATGGTTTCAGAAAAGCGGGAATATATCCCTTTAACGATAAAGTAATTCCCGAAGAAACCTTTGATCCAGATGCGTTTCAGAGATGGAAAGATCAGTTAAAATTCTCAAATCCTCCATCTAACCCAAACGAAAATAGTATTCAAGCTCAACTCGCAACTCCTGCTCCCATAGAAGGTAACTCGACATTAGTTTGTAATACCCACCTACCTACAATAAATCAAAGGGCCATCTATCTCATTTGGTACTTTTTACTTTTAGATAATTTAATTGACATTTGTGGACCAAAAAACCATATGACAATTACTGCTTCTACCTCTGCATTAAGTGCTACCTCTGTCGGAGCCCCAAATGAACTTGCAGGTAATTTTTTAATTGTTATTTTTATTAGCTCACTTATATGGAATGATAACTTTCTACTATTTTTAGACGATATAATAAAGGAAGTATCCGAAATTGAAGTGGATATTCAAGCCCCATCAACAAGTACTGCTTCTTTTATGGATAATGTATCAGGTACCGAATGTAACAACAATTCAACTTAAGCGTCTGCTGTCTCATTTGAAAACCTCATGTTAGCGTGCATGAAAAAGGGAACTAATGATAAACAGAAAAAGAGTAAAATATGCAATGGTGCGGAAGTTATTACAGCGGAAGCTGTACTTGAACGAACCAAAAAACACGAAGAGGAAAAACAAAATAAGATGTGTTTGGCGGCTTCTAAAAGGTCACAAAAGAAATATAAAAATCCAAAAAACCAGAAGCGTAAAAGAAATGAAGAAGAAAAAATAACAAGCGAAAATGAAACGTCCGAAGACGAGCAACCAAATACTTTTAGCTCCGAGTCTGAGAATGAAGACTTTATAACTATGATTGAAAATGAGAAAAAGGAATATGAAGAAGAGAGAAAAGATTTTCCTGATGAACCAAAAATAAGCGACTGGGTTGTCGTGAGGTTTTGTACAAAGAAAACAAAAAAGTTTTTTGTAGGACAAATCACTGAGATTAAAGATGAACCTGTTGTGAAGTTTGTGAGAAAAGTGACTGAAACTAAGTATTTAACATTGTTTCAATATCCGCAAGTTGAAGATAAAAGTGAAATATTGCGAGAAGATATTATTTCTGTGCGGTGGTTAGCGCCCATCATGGGTCGGAGGGGAGAAATTCAATTCCAAGTAACATTTTCCAGTTATAAGGTTGAGTGATGAAGTATTTTTTACTTGTTCTTTAAGGAAAAAATGATTTAGTTTTGTATTAAAAAAAAATTTAAAACGCTGTAGGTAGGTAACTTTTTTAATAAAATAAAATAAAAATTTACCGTTTTGTTCCTAAAGATATAAAGATTCCGGTCTTGCCCCCAAAGTAGTCTAATACAATCGCATATACGTATTTATATCAGTTTACGCACTTGCCCCATTCAATGGGGCAAGAGCGTACCACTGTTGATTTTTTTTTTAAATTCCCTGAAATTATTCAATATATCAATTTTTCGAGTTTTTTTCTTTAGAAATGTACTGCGAACACGCTAATTATATTGTCATGGGAAGCATAACTTATTCCCACATAACATAAAAAAATACGACTTTGAGAAAGTTAACTTTTATAAATTTTACTCCGCACTTACCCCACCTTTTTTTCTATATTCATTTAGAAACAGGTACTATAAATAGTACCATATCCCTGCAATTATTACAGATTTAAAATTCATAGGTCATACTCAAAACCAGCCTATCTCTATTAGAAGTACAGAAAGGCCACAAGAAAAAAGAATTTTAAAAATGGGTTCTTGTAATATTGAAAAACCAACACAAATGAATAAAAGTTGTAACATTTCTGATGACACAACACATTACAGCAAGAAAGACAGTAAGTACCAAATTATAAGATATTATTTTTACCAAATAGATTTTTTTTAATTGATATTTATTATTTTAACATTTTTTTAGGTCCAATAGAAAACAATCCTACAATACCCACATTCACTAATCGGAGGGCATCATCACGACGCAGAGAAACATATCTGGATGAACAGCTAGAGTCCATAAACAACTCTATTCTTACCATACTAGAAGGAATCGACAATAAATTATCAAAAATTGGGGATCATTTGGGAGAATTCGTCAATGTCATAAGAGATTTCAAAAAATAATAATAATGATATACATACATTTTTTTCCACATATATGTTAAAGCTTGTTTGTTCCTTATTTTTAGTACCTAATTACTTTGTTGTTGAAAAATACTATCGCCCAATTATAAGACTGATGTGGAACAATTTTTTTTTGGCTGGTAAGCATAAAATAAAAATGCATTCAATTTTTCTTTGTTTTTTTCAAATTAACTAAAACTTATGCAATAATACCTACCTATTAATATTAATAAATTAACAACCCTATTAAAGATAAATTAAATCTGTGAAACTTTATTAAATAAAAAAACTATACTATAATATGCAAGTGAAAGTTTACCTAATTATTGATAACAAAAACATAAACAAATGTCTAATTAAAATATCTTTGAATTAAAATTTCTCTAACATTTATGCCATTTACTGCTTGATCAGCATTATTTGGATATTGATTATTATAACCAAATTCATTGTCAACACATATGGGGGGCTCTTCAAATGCTGATCTGCCACTAATGCAAATGTTATGCAGTACTGCACAAGCCTTTGTCCACATTTGATAGGGTTATATCGCATAACTCGCTCCCCCATTAAACACCTACAAAATAAAAGCCTTTACCTTTATATACTTAAAAGAGCACTACCAAAGTAGTAACCAAATTCGGCTATTCCTCTGCGAGTAAAAAGATGACTCTGTTGACAAAAGACCATTTGCTCACAATTCTAAAATTATTTATTTAATCACTTGGCCTGTCCTCAGTTTGCTCATAGAGGAATAACCAAACTCCACTAGTATTTGTTTAGGAAGTGCATTACTGCCTTATGCCTAAATACATATTATACAGGGTGTCTCACAGTTGATGTTACCTAAAACGTTTATGGCAAACGAGACATAAGTATCGATAGACTGGAACAAATTAGCTATATTGCCAAAAATTCAAAAAAATTCTTATTTCCCGTTTGATATATGATATAAATGTCTAAGGTACCATCAACCATGAATCCTGTATATTAATAAGTATGTATTGCATCTCCTAGCAGGCAAGTGTGTAATAAACTAATAAAAGATCCAACCTAAATCTCGCCATTGCATCTTTCAATGCAAGTTCTGGCAAAAATGTGAGTAGTTGTATATCTGTCCTCAGGTGATCCTGGAGCAGCATTTAAAATTGGAGTCATTAGCCATGGCTCCTGCGGATAGCCACTATCACCAATGAGCCAAGTCTGATAATCCCCATTATCATAACATTCTTGAAGGTACTCTCTTATATTGGACTGTCTCCATACAAATGCATCATGGGTTGCACCTCCCCATCTGGCATTAATATTTAAAATTTTCAAATTTGCATCACATATCTAAAATTAATTTAATCAGGTACCTACCTAATTGTTTTTGAGATAAATTACTACCATTTCTTTAATAAAAATGCATATATAATATGCATTTTTTGTATTTTCACATAATACTAATTAAATTTAGTTTTAACCTTAGACTAACTCACAATTTGCACATTCTTGGAGTGAAATCCTTTTCTATTTAAATAATTATGCTCCTCCTCAGCTGGAGCTATGATGGCAATATGGGTGCAATCTATAGCACCAATGCATCCCGGAAAATGGTACTTTTCCATAAATTTCCTTTTTACCCTTAGCTAACGATTAAAATTTTGGGGAAATTGAATCCATTCTTCAGCTAGATGATTGACAATAAGATCAGTTACTTCATCAATACATTTACTAACGGTATTTTGGGCCATAGATAACTGAAAAGTTTGTCCTATTGTTCTTTGGTAAGAGTCCGTTGCATAGAAGTATAATGCAGCAAAAATCCTCAGAGTGGGGTCAACCGCACTAGGATGTATTGTTTGTGACATATGTGGCAATATTGTAACACATAAATAATTAACCATATCTTTAGTTAATCGAAACAGATCAGTAAATTGTGTGTCTCTTAGCGAGAATGGGTCACTTTCGCTCCTCATAATCCTTCCTTCAATATTATGTTGTTGAATTTCTTGTCGATGTTCATCATTATCAATCAAAATTGCACCCAAGACCTGTGCTGGCAGCATCTACAATATGTATAGTATATAGATTATGTTTACTATTAAAAAAAATACTTACTGTTAATAATTTGCCTTAGGTATATTGAGGAGCACAAAAGTGTCCGTAATTTTGGGAACTTATTTAGTAGTATTGTTTATAACTATATAGTATATGTATACTTTTTCTATGATAACCGTTTACTTTATCACTTGTTTTTTAGGTTAGAGACTGTAGAAATGTCAAAAAACAAAAATGTTTTCTGAATTGATACTATTATACCGAGGATTGCCGAATCTATATTTCTATAATCGCAAGAGATGTGACATGATACCAAATTTCAATATTATCGTCTGTTTTTGGCTGACGTCACTGAAATAGAATTCTATTTGTCGTGATCCCACCCCTGGGTGGGTAATTTTAAAGCCAGGTACGTGCTTGGTTCACAAGTGGTAGGAAAGGAAGAATACAAATTACAATATAATTCATTAAAGCAAAACCATATTCATGACTTAACTCATCTTGTTTCAAATGGAATGAAGGTGGCTGAAATAATTAAAACAAGACGGGCGCGAATCCACTTTTCCAATCAAACTTCAATTTAAATATTAATATCTTCATTTTAAAATTTATTTCAGAAATGGGTTACCGAATTATCTGAGCTAAGCAAGATCACGTGGTCCTTAACAAGAACCGTAAGAATACCGGTTGATAAGGCAAAAAAACATGTTTTTAGGAGAGAGTATCATTGCCATTTGAAAACCATTGAACATAAGTTGAATCAACCCAGAAAGCGGACCCATCAATCTAAAAACATAGAGTGTCCAGCTGAAATTATTATAGCAATTTGTCTTGTTCCAAAAAGAAGATCTCGTTCCAAATGTCCTGACAATCTTGCAATCGAATGGCCCTGTGTGCATTTCCACTGTGTAATAAGCTACGTCCTACACGAATATGCGACCCGGCCACGCATTGCTGTGGCTAACGTTTTTGTCATATTACATTGTTGTAAACTATTTAAGGGGAACAGTAGGGGAACATAAGACATGGGCACCACCATGCTTTTTTACATAGATGCCATTTGTAAGAAAACATGGCGACCTTCATGACTAATTTTCCACTACCGTTACCCTTATCACCCTTATTACAATGAAATTATTATTCACGAGCGAAGACGGAAAATTCAAAGCTGGTATGAATATGGTATTTAAATAATTATACTTTAGGATTATTAAGATGAAATAAATTAATTTTGTTTATTTTCAATAATTTTTGAACTCAACTTTTGTCCCGCTTTTTTTGTGTATCTACCCTGCAAATTTCGTTTCGCTACTATACACATAAATTCAAGACGACCATATAGCAAATATCGTCCAGAGGCAATTTTGGACGTTAAGTTAGCAATACTAATCGCGTAAGCCGTTAGAACGTTGCCATTTCTTAGTTGTTTCGACGCGAACGTGCAGTGCAGTGGTTTCTTTCGCATGGTGGCTATGTCTTCCCACTGGTAGGTCATAAAACTTATAATATTCATTCAACTTATTTGCATTCACCACCCCAATTTAATAATACTGTGGTAATTAAAGTGAAATATACAACTAACCCAAAAAATGAGTCTGTTAATTGAAATTTGTAATGAAAACGTGTCTATCCTGTCAAGATAAGTACCAGGAGAGAGTGCCACTGACCAGGGAAGATGATAATCATGATAAGATATTTTAGCAAACTAATGCAGACAAAGCTAACGTCTATCATATAGTTATTATTACAGATTATGGCACTACGGAACAATTTATCAAGTGAAGAAAGGTTACAGAAGAAACGTGAAGCAGAGAGGATACGATATCAAAAGATTATATATGATCCAAAAAAGTATGAATTGTAAAAGCAAAAAGAAAACATATTTAAAAAAAAAAATAAAAGGAACCATAAAAACTGTGGAACAAATAACTCCTAGAGAACACCATAAGGCAAAAAAGATATGGAAAAGAAAGCCAGAGAGCGTAGGCAACAATTTGTTCTTCAAAATATGTCGAATATTCCAGCAACACCATCAATTTCAGATGTTGACCATCAGATGTCGCAAAGTGATTTCCGTAGAAGAGTTATTGCCAAACTTAAATCAGACCGAGCTAGAAGACGAAAGATATTTAATTAATGAAAAAAAGATGGGATGAATAAACTAAAGACTAAATTGGCATATTACAAAAGAAAAGGTTACAATGAATGTGGAAGCCTGAAAAATGTACACCTAACAGCAAGGTAGAACGAGTGATGAATTCTCCAAGTGCCAGAGATACAGAGAAAAAAAAATTTGTTATTTGCAGAAGAGCTCAATTAATAATTATTCTGCTCTTCCAAACGAAAAAGAAAAGATATTTCAGAAGAATGAAAGGCGAGAAACTGGTGCAAAAATATGGCATACTACAGGACAAGGACACCTCCATACTAAGAGTCTACTGAATAAGTTAGACAAGAAACTCTCGTCCAGGCTGTTGAAACTGGGTAAGAGAAATTTGAAAACAGTTACCGACCTTGTGACTCGATACTGTACCCTGGGGCGCGTTCACTTTGAACGTCGAACGACGTCGGGTGCACCGAATATCGTTCACTTTCGACGTCGAGTGAAATTTGCCAGCGTTCAGTTTGACAAAGATAAACGCCGGGCGATTTGCCATCACGTCCACCTCGAGCATATGGATGAAAAATGCCGGACTTGCGCGTTGAGAATGCTGCCAAGTGCCAACCACAGAACATTGTTTCTGTGTTCTGTGGTGCCAACCAGCTGTGTGCCAGATGTTTATAAATAACAGATAACAAAATTTACAAAATTAGCACAGACCACCTTGAAAATTAGGCGAAGTTAATTCGATAGTGAAATATCATCTAAAAATTATTTAAATATGCCCAAATTGAAATTGGAAGACGTAGAAAACAGTACTGACTATATTATAGATTTGGATGACGAAGACTTTCAACGCGCCTTAACTGGTAAGTTAATAAAAAATCCTTAATTTCTTACTACCTACGCCTACGTCCTAAATGAAAAAATTAAACGAGATAGTCTTAATAACTAGAGCCTCCCAGAATAATTAATGTTTATTTTAATTATTTCTGATTGCAGACAATTTATATGCACAGGCGTTGCTAAATCATGCAAGACAGGCAGAATTTTATGAAAAAAAAGAACAAAATTCGAAAGTAGAGACAACAGTGACAAATCACTCCTCTACCGGGAGTTCTGCAAATACCGAAATAAGAACGCCATGGACAAGAACTGAAATTTTGAAATTGATTTTTTTGTATGGAGAAAATCAAGAATCTTTTAAATCAACAGTTATCAGAAAAGATCAGTTCTGGAAAAGAATTGCTGAAAAGATGGAGTCAGACAAAAATGGCGAACAATGTCGTAATAAATTTAAATATTTGAAAACTATGTACACAAAAAAAAAGGACAACATGTCTGCGAATACAACTGGAGAATCCAAAATGGTGTTTACTTATTTTGAAGAAATGGATGAAATCTTCAAAAAAGATCATAATATAGAACCGGTGGCAATAGCATCTTCTTCTAATAATAATTTCCTATCAGAAACTACAACATGTGAAAATGTTGATGATCCTCCTTCAAAAAAAAAACGAGTAGTCAAAACTCAAAATGAAGTTGCAAAAATTCTCGCAGAGAAAGAGAAAAATGCAGAAAGAAGACACAAAGGAAACTTAGAAAGAAAAGATGAGGCACTGAATTTATGTAGGAAATTGATTTCAATAGCAGAAAATGTAGTGCCCAAAAATCAATAAAGTTTGTGTCTAATTTTTAGGAGAGTACAAGATTTATTTTTTTTATAAAGTTTTTATTTATAATATTGTACCAAAAAACGTTTACTTGTTGTGATTTTTAACAATTTTGGAATTAAGTTTGGTTTAGTTATGTTTTTAGTGTAGCAACACCTTGTTTTTTTTATTAGAGTTGATTTTATTTTCTGTCGGTTAGTATTAGCCTATGTGTTGACAGGATTTCTTAATAAAATATTTAAAAAATACCTAGGTTTATTTTTTCTATAGAAAAAAGTACACATTATTAAATTTTTAGAAATAGTGTTATGGTAGGTGTTTAACTACTTTGCACAGTTCATAGGAAACCTTCATTTATTACTGCTATCCCATATTGAGTATGTATAATGCTAATGCATTAGAAAATAATAAGGTGCTAGGTATCCCGAGGGTATCCCATAGCTCTAAGTTCACCCTTACCTGAAATGACTTTGAAATTGTGTATCATTTAGCCGAGGTATTACTGACTCATAATACAATTCAATTCTCACTGGTTTTTCTCCTCTGTGATATTGAAGTTGAGCATCTTCTAAGATTTCTTCATCTTCGCCTTCAGATTCGCTCTCGAATAATACTGCTTCTAATAAAACGCGAGCTGCTGATGATATTATCATTAGAGCTAAGCTATCATTATTGTCTTCCAGCATGATAAAAAATTGCGAAAAGGGACGATTTAACCATAGATAAAAGATTTATCAACTTTCTTCACTTTTTGTGTATAACTCAAAGGTGTATGATAATAATAATTATTATAGTGGGGTTATGTCAACATCAACAAACAACAAATTAATGGTGCCAACTGCCAATGCGTTCAGTTAAACGACCGCCCGACAACTTGTCCATGAAGTCATTCATCCGGTAAGTTACCTCGTCGGGTGTTTCAAAGTGAACGCGCCCCAGAGGAAGCATCTGCACAGGATGGGCAAAGTTAGTAAGCCTATGTGCATAAAATGTGAACCTACTCAAATACTCCGCTTCTGTGATAGCTTACTAGGACTCAGACGGAAGCACTTTGGAGTGGAAATAACACTACCATTACAACTACTGAAGATTCCTCCAGATAAACTGGTTGCCTATACCCAAACAACACAGGGATATCCCAGGTATGTCCCTTCTATGTCCCAAAGTGTACCGACGGTACAAGGACTTGATTGGGATATCCCGCTAAGTATTTCCAGGAGATGTCCCAACTGGTACATCCCTGGGTAGTCCTATTCATGTCCGTGTAATCCTGATGATCACATCTTGAGCAAATCACAAGCAAGTGATTGTCGTTTTTTTTTTGGTCAAATAGGCAGCCTTTCTGTTTTTCATGCTATCGAAAACTATAAGCATTCCATATTGTTATTGCAAAAATCTGAAACTGGTATGGTTTCTCCAAAATATATCCATGACCAAACTTGTTGACTGATAAAATTCATTTCAAAACCTCCGAATTAACTGATACAGGACCAAGTTGCGAATTTATACATTGTCTGGAAAATTTGTTTACTACAAAAATGAATTCGGAACGTATCCCATCATTTTTTCATAAGGTACGTATTATTCAATATTTGAATTTCCCGCGGGTGGCACTTCGCGTGACCTCTCTCTCTCATTCCTTCAACTTAACTGTCTTAACCTCAAAATCGTAAAACCTTGAGGCGGACTGGCGGGAGGAAGAACGCGTTGTACGTTGTGTACTTCCTGTGTACTAGTACTTGTGTGGGGTGCATGCAGAATCAAAGAGACGTACTTCTAGTTCCTGAGACTGTTGGAGAAACGACTTAAGTATTTATCTTATAAGTATTATTTCTGTTTCTATTATTTCAATCACCAATTGTGGATATTTCTCTCAGTATTATACTATTGTACATGCAGTTAGTCCTTCAACAAGCTTTGAAAGCACATTGTTAGCCACAAACATAGAACAAGCCCTTTCAGTTAAGTATTTATTTTATAAAGTATTATTTCTATTCATGGATCGTAAAAGAAAGTTATTGCCAAGTTCAGCGAGGAAACAATTATTGAATAAATACATAGTAATGATACTTTAGCGTTTGTTATTGGTGAGCCTTCTACGAGTCAATCACCAATTGTGGATGATTCTCTCAGTATTATACATGCAGTAAGTCCTTCAACGTTACAGGGACATAGCAACTTGTGTAGATGGTGTGGAGAGGAGGAAGAGACCCCGTGTCATTTCCTATGCAAGTGCCCCAACCTAATGATACATAGACATAGATGGTTGGGAGCAGCGAGCCTGGACTCAGAGCTATTCAAAGAGACTAGCATTGACAACATACTTGCATTTTGCAAGAGTGTTGGCTTTAGTGCACATCTCTCTGAAGCAGCCTAAGCATAGCTTAAGTACGAATCGGGGGGAAAGGGATACAATGGCGAAAGCTAAGTGTCCCTGAGCATTGCACCCCGAATGACTTGTAATAATAATAATAATAAGTCCTTCAACAAGCTTCGAAAGCACATTTTGTTAGCCACAAACATAGAACAAGCAGCCCTTTCGGTTGATCAATGTATTTCAAGTTCAGAGATGTCTGAAGATTCTGTCCTCCAGGATGAGGATGCTAGTGTTTCATTTACAGAGGACCCCATCCAAAATGTTCATTTTGAAACAGTTCTGGAAAAGCAAAATGATGACCATATAGAGGTGAATTCAAAGCTAAGTGAATGGGCATTGAAACATAACATCACACATTCAGCAATAACAGATTTATTACAAATATTGAAACCTAAATTTCCTACTCTACCTTCAAATGCCACAACTTTGTTGCATACTCCAAGAGAATTTACTATTCATGAAGTTGTACCAGGAAAATATTATCATTTTGGATTCAAATACTGTCTTGTTAAGTTGCTTAAATTTGTTGAGAGTGAATTTCTGAATACAAAATTAGACGTTTTTATTAATATTGATGGATTGCCACTATCGAAAAGTTCTGAGAGTCAGTTGTATCCAATTTTATGTAAATTATCAACTAATAATATTGTTGGGGTGATTGGTTTATATCATGGTTATGAAAAACCCAAAGAAGCTAATGATTTTTTGAAAATGTTTGTTGAAGAGGCTGTGGATATATTAACTTATGGAATCGTTTACAATGATACTGTATTCCATGTACACATTAGAGGTTCAGAGGCTTACTCATCTTTCCATTTCAGGTTGAAGAAATGTCGAAAGTGGGAGGAAACTCGCCCTTTGATTTTATCAAAAGAGTTTTGCTGCAACTCATGTTATATAAAGTTGCAGCATGCATACCTGGAATGGTACTAAAGATAAGTTACCCTTCAAGAATACCAGAATGTGTCAAATGATAATGAGTGAGTCCTCACATTATTCCACTAGTTTTCAACATTTTGGGATAAATCCATCAGTTGACATTGGACATTTTGTTACAGGAGCTTCAACAGCAATTGGAACGCAGAAACAAGTGGAAGAGGCTCTCCAGAAATTTTTCAGGAGAGCAACACGGTTTAACATAAAATATACACTCTTGTTCTAAAATATCGATAATATTGTTTGGAATAGAAGTTAAGTAACTATTTGCATCATATAAAGCTGGAGTTTCAAACATTAAAATAGGACGTCCCCTTTCATCCCTACTATTTCTGCTTCGTTGAAGCCTGTGGACATTCCAGGCCAATGTTACTTCATCCAACTCCCTCTGTAAAGAAAAAAGAAATATTATACTTATAATTGCATCACATGGAGTTCAAAATAGAATGAACCTTCCCCTTTCACAAAGTAAGTATTAACTATTGATATGGGATAAGTAAGTTGTAAATAGATCATAAAAATGTCTATTTTACGGCTCAAACTTAATAAATTACTTCAACAAGTACTATATTATTTATATATTTTCAGTCACACTACTTTTCGGAGGTGAACGAAAACTTATTTGAGGGCTGTGATATTTTCCAATTTGCGAGATCTACATTCGAAATACCACTAATTTTCCCTCAAAAATGTTCTATTTATATTTGACTTGGAGGTTAGATCCATTGAAGCGGATCTTCATGTATAAATTGCGCAAGTTAAATAAATATCATGAAATTTACCTGTATGACATCCAAAAAGCAGAATTGAATAAGAGCCTTGTCCAAAGTGGTTCCTTTGAAAAGACCATGTTCTTTAAGATTTTCAAATAAGTTAATCCAATATTGCGAACTACTTCTTCGTAATATGGACCACCAATTCTTCAATTCAATTCTTCAATTCTTTGATTAGATGTGCTGCGTCGTTTCAAGAAAGGAGGTTTATGATGATTAATATTTTGGAAGGTTTGTCTCAATGCTGTCTGAATACGTTCAATAACACCATTTTCTGTTCCCATGTCACTGCGAACGCTGTTTGGAAATCCTTTCAGCAACTTGATAGCGCCTAGATAGTATCCAGCAATTACTTTCGGATCACTTGAAGTGCGGCCTGCCCGGAACCAAATTATGTATCGAGAAAAACCATCGATAGCTCCATTAATACAAATACCAGAAGGCTTCAGCTTGTCGTAAGAATCTACGTGCCAAAGCGAATTAGGACCGCTATGTCTTCTTCGTAGACGTCTTCGTTTTCTTATTTCAACTCCCACTGGATCTAGCAGTTTTAGAATCTCTAGC
Organism: Galerucella pusilla; assembly: GCA_910591695.1. Lineage (NCBI taxonomy): Eukaryota > Metazoa > Arthropoda > Insecta > Coleoptera > Chrysomelidae > Galerucella > Galerucella pusilla. Next base: position 26,785 of record CAJUYI010001724.1, read on the forward strand.
ACAAGTTTATGTGTCACAACTAAGCCATGTTGAATACACTTGAGATGCATTCGCCTGTAACTATTTAGTTATCCAGAAGTTTCCAAGTCTTTTACAATAAATCCTACCACTTCTTCCATATTTGAAAATTTCCTTCTGAACAAATTCATTTTGCTCAATATGCGTTTCAATGTTCTTGGATGAATTTTAATACCATGAGTTATTTCTATGATAGAGATTATTTCTTGCTGTTTCAAGCCCATGAAGAAATACTTAGCCACCAAATCTTCTCTTATATCCATGATTTGGTTCACACACCCTTACAAGAACTACGCGCACCAGAAACTGCACTTTCAGCCACTATAAAATCACCCGCAGAGTTGACTTCGTGTTACTATTACAAAGAGAATGTTTACTTCGCGTTAATAAAACGAAGGAAATATTTTCTTCTTGATACTATCGCGAAGTAAACATTTTCTTTGTCATACTATCGGGAAGAAAAAAATTCTTTTGTGATACTACCTCTAATAAAACATTTTCTTCGAGATATTATCATGAAGATAATTGAAATTCATTTTTTTTATCAAATGTGTCCCTTCCAAAGCTTCGTAGAAAACAACTGTAGTCGATTTAGAAGGTATATAAATACAATACGTACATGTACCATTTATGACCAAGCGCGGCCCTAGGGAAAACTGCACTTGTACCCTAATTGGTACATGTCGGCGCGAACGTGTTAAGGAATTAAAAAATGTTTGATTTGAGGTCTTATGTATTTTATTGCTAATTCATAAACTGTTGGTCACAGACTAGTCGAAAAGTTGGGTCAGTTATAAATAATAACCAATGCTATTACATTTTAAATTTATCCCACCTCTTCAAAATAATAATAAAATATATGCGTACTTGTTAAGCAATAGGGGAACAACACTGAAAATACATTTTTCTGCCCTATTGCATGACTAGAACACAAAATTCTTATTAACTCTTTCATCTAGCTGGACTTGTACAGCATAGACCTAAACAGAAAACTCGTGCATTGCATAGGGATGTGGTGATCGCCTTTTCTAAAAAAAGTGTTTTTTTGAGTTAGCTCTCTTTAGATCTAGGTATGCGATACTATAATGTTATTAAGATAATTTCATTTTAGAGAGTAGCAGCAGCATTAAAAATATCAAGGAAAACGGTTTATGCCATCAGAAAGAAGAAGGAAAATAACCCTAGTTTTTGTTACAAAAGAAGAGTATAACTCGCAGTGAACCAAAAACTATAGACTTACCTGATGGCAGTAAAATGGCTATAGACCGCGGGCATATCTGACAGACGACAGTAAATGACAGTTGTCAAAACAGCCTGCTGGACAAACAAACGGAAACAAATGCTTATTGTCTGTTCATGTCATATTTTTAATCTTTTTTCTCGATAATGCCTGAATTTTGCGCGATTGTGGAATGTGGAAGTAGAAGCGGCAGAGATAAGGTTTCATTTCACCGATTTCCTTTTATTTTTGACAATAGAAAAAATATTAATCCTCTTGCTGAAAAGAGACGTGAATTGTGGATTAAGGCAACTAGAAGAGCAGATTTAACTACTGAGAAGTTGAAATGGGCAACTGTATGTTCAAAACATTTTGTAGGAGGTATGTTCAAAGAATCAAGGAAACATAGGCATAAAAAAATCATTATTTTTTCATTTTAGGCAAACCAAGTGCATTGAAGGATGTTGACAATATAGACTGGGTACCGAATCAATCACTTGGCTACAAAAAAAAATATCAATGCGGTTCAAAGCCTCCAGAGATTGAATCGTAGGAAGCAGCGAGATAAAAATGAGATCCCAAACCCAAATATTCCAGTTGATATGGATAGAATTAAGGATCGTATTGACAATGACCCTTTGTGTAAAGCCTTGAATTATTCAGCTGTTCAAAGCTTGGATATTATTGATGAAGAAGATATAAGTGAACCTGTTGAAGAACTGGAACATGCACAAAACTCTGGTGAACACCAATTTCCTGATATCAATTTTGAGTTACAGAATTGTTATAGTGAAATCCATCATATCCGGGAAACTTTACAGAGTTATACATTAACAATGGAAAGTTTAGAGCATAATCCATCTAAATGTCTTTTTTATACTGGATTACCATATGAAAAGGTGGTTGTGATTTATAATTTTGTAGAGCATTATATAACACACCCAAAATCTGTTCTATCAAAATTTCAACTCTTCATAAACTTCGTCATGAAGTTACGATTGAATTTTCTTTTCACTGATATAGGACATAGGTTTAATGTAGATCGTAGAACAGTAAGCAGAGTATTTAATAAAGTGCTGCATGTGACGTATGTTAGGTTGAAATTTTGTATTGTGTGGCCAGAGAGAGACACACTGAAAAAAAATATACCCAGATGTTTTAGAGAATACTTCGGGGGCAAAGTAACAATCATAATTGATTGCTTTGAAATTTTTACAGAAACACCCAAAACAAGCAAGCTGCATCACAACCTTTCGGTAATATCTCCACATGGATCGATTATGTTTATTTCAGAGGCATTTGCAGGTCGCTGTAGTGATAAATTTGTGACTGAAAATTGTGGTATGCTTGATCATCTTCTACCTGGTGATTGTATACTTGCTGACAAAGGTTTTCTAATCCAGGATGAAGTAAAACTACATTTGGCAGAAGTAATACTTCCAGCATTCATGGAAAATAAGAAGCAACTCAATCCCATAGAAGTAGAAGAAACTAGAAGACTTGAGAATTTTAGAATACAGGTTGAGCGTGTTATTGGTTCCATAAGAAATAAATATGAAATAACATCTTCGACCTTACCCATGCATATGATCAAGTTCAAGCAGAATAATGATCCTGTGATTGAAAAAATTTTGACAGTTTGCTGTGCATTCATAAATTTATGTCCATCTTTAGTACCTTATTGATATGAGAGTTGATATATTTATACAGTGTTTGGCATAAAGAAATGATGAAATAAAACAGTTGATTAATATTTACAGTTTATTTTTTTTGCAAAGTTAACATTTGTGCCATCTTGGCAAAACCACTTTTGCTTGATTTATTTCTTAATACCAATGCATTTGGGGTGGAACCATACAATTTTGCAGTATGGATTGTAACACTTGATCATTTTGGATCCATCAGCACTCTTCTTGCATTTGCACCAATTTCCTGTTATCGGCAGAGAAACGTCTGAACTGCTAGTTCCTGGATCTGGTGCGTTGCTAGTCGTAGGTTGAGGTTCGGTTTCAGTTATCGATTTTCTTTTAGTGAAATATTTTGCCAAAAGTTCTGGCATGATGACTCTTTCATGAAACAGCAGTGCCTTTTCGCTATGTATTTTCCAGAAATTTTGATCAAATAATATCCTTCCGCAATAAAAATCTTTTTGATTCCAAGACACAAAATCACAATAGTTTGCACCAGTAACTGCCATTTGCATTTGTACTTGATAGAAATAAGCATGTTTTCTATCAAGGTGGATTTCAAAACATAATAATATAACTGATGCACAATTTGCATGTAATACCAATCAGGAATGTCAGGATAATAAAGAACTTGAGACGACTATTATTGCTCAACAAGGTACCTAGACTATTATTAAAACTTAAATTAAAACATTATTTTATTAATTTAAGATTTAGAAGTTAATAAAGGCAATTCTGCAGAAGATGATTTACAGAAACCACCTGAAGTTCTCTAAGCAGGTACATACTTTACACATTTAATTAACTTAACTCGTAATAAAATTGAAGAAAAGGAGTTTAATGACTGTCTGCAACTGCCCTGAAAAGTGTTCAGAAAATATTCTAACTGAGAAAAGAAAACAAGAATTTAATCGATTTTGGTCTTTGCAGTCTTACAACGCACAAACAAATTTTATAGCTGCAAGTGTAACTGAGTTAACAAAAAAAAGAACGTATGGTAGAAACACGGAAAAAAGAGCTTTTTCTAGGATATATAAATTGGATGATGTAGTAGTATGCAAAAATACTTTTATTAAGACACTTATATGAAGTTTATTGTTCGGAGGAAAATAACCCGATTAGTATTGCTTCCTATAAAAGAATTTTTCACAGCAGATTTAATCTTAAAATGAAACCCCTAAAAAAAGACACTTGCAATACTTGTGGCGCCTTAAAAATTCAGATAGACAATGAGAAAGATTTGGAAAAGATAGAAGAACTTAAAGGAAAGCATAGCGAACATTTGGAATTAGCAGAAGGATCTCAATTGTTACGCAGACAGGATTTTAAAAAAGCCAAAGAAAACGAAGAGTATGAGTGCTTGACCTTCGACCTAGAAAAAACTTTGCCATTGCCCAGAATACCCACAAACATAGTATTTTACAAGCGCCAGCTGTGGGTCTATAATGCTGGAGTACACAGTGGTAAAGAAGAGCGAGGGTATTGCTATGTTTGGATTGAGGGGGAAGCTGGACGTGGGTCCCAAGAAGTAGGATCTTGTTTATTAAAACACATTCAGCATCAAGTTTCTCCAACTGTTAAACATCTTATTCTATGGAGTGATGCATGTGGTGGCCAAAATCGAAACATCAAGATAACCCTTTTGTTAAAATCCATTTTACAAAATAGTGCAAATTTAGAGACTATTACTTTAAATTTTTTAGCTTCTGGGCATAGCTTTTTGCCCAATGATTCTGATTTTGGTGATATAGAAAGTAAACTGAAATCCTATCAACGACTTTACACACCCAACGATTATATTGAAATTATGCGAACTTGCCGAAAGAAAAACCCTTTGATCGTAACTAAAATGAACTCTTTAGATTTTTTTAGCGTAGAGCAAATTGAAAAACGGATTGTAAACAGACGGGATACAGAGACAGGTGACAAAATTAACTGGTTGCACATTAAATTACAAAAGAATGAGCCGTTCGAGATCTTAGTAAAACGACATAATTTCTCAAATGCTTACCAAGCAGTGAACATTAAAAAAAATATAAGAGGAAAGAAACCAACTACTAGCGATGTTCCATTTCCCGCGCTGACGCCCTTATGGCCAAATGGAAAGACCATAGCTGAACCAAAACTGAAGAATTTAAACGAAATGCTTCACCTTATACCATCTGATGCCAAATCCTGTTATACAAACCTAAGAGGTGATAAAAATATTGTTGAAGATGTGGACGGATATGATGTGGAACAACTTGATTTTAACTTGGAAATAGACTAAAGTATTAAATTAGGTCACTTAGGATGAGTTTATTTTATTTTCTTACATTTATTTATTTAAACAATAAAAAAATAAAATATTTTTTTCTTGTATTTTTTAAACTGCATAAACCAACCAAACCACAAAAAATCTATGTTTTTCCAAAAAAACTTTAATAAAATGTCTACCTTCATATACAAATATAATAGTACATATAACTAACTCCAAACTATTTGGTCTTATTTATCTTAAAACCATCAAAGAATTTTTAAGAAGACAAAAACTTTAAATTCAAATATCTCAAAATCATGTTTATGTGGGTTAGTAGCATTTTGCATAACAGGGTCCATTTATCATTGTACATGTAGGTTCTTCAAAAGGCTTTGTTACAGAAGCAAGTTTGGTTTTCTGTTCCAAGTCTTCAACTATGGATTATCATGGAGAAATGAAAAGTGTATCATTTACTAAATGAATCAAGACACAGGTATACTTTGGCAAGTTTATCTGAAGCCGTGAAAGGAATGCAGTCCACAGATTTCGATATTGCCACGTTTAACTATGGAAAAGCTAAGTGCTATGTATGTAGTGATTTATCCAGTGGCGTTGGTATTGTCAGTGACATTTGTATTTTCAGTTTTACTTGGTATCTTTAACTTTTGTATTTTGTGCTTTTATTAAAATACTTTTTTGTGATTTTGAATAGTGTATGTATGTTTTGTTTTTGTTCATTTTTCAAAAATGAATCAATATACGCGTGGAAAGACGCTTCATAGCCAAACTAGAGAGGTGATTGCTAATGTTTGTAGGTAAGCTATAATATCAATAGCTATCGATTTATTTTCATTGTAAGACTTAAATTTTATAAGAAAATTTTATGAATCAATCAAATCATAGCCAAACTAGAGAGGTGATTGCTAATGTTTATAGGTAAGCTATAATATCAATAGCTATCGATTCATTTTCATTGCAAGACTTAAATTTTATAAGAAAATTTTATGAATCAATCAAATCGTATTGGGTCACTGTTAATTTCAATAACTAGGTCTAAAAAATTTTACTTACTTTAATAAATAATAAACGTTTAATTACGTCTGCATTTATATTAAAGGACCTGATAATTTAGCTCTAGTGCAGATTATCGATAATTTGCATAATCATTTTAATTTTTGGTAACTAAGCCTAAACTCGACAAAGGTATCTAATAGTTAAAAGAACTGTTTGATGTAACCGTACAAAAATACTTTGGCCTCCTGGCCGGAGTAAAACATAATTAAATGTGGAGCATATCTTTGTTTACTTGTTTTTATAGAGTTTGTGAACAAGAAAGAGAAAATAACTCGCTTAATTTACCGCTTAAACGAAAGATCGATCGGGTGTCCCTTTACACAGGAGTTAGTATTTCGACGAACAAAAAAATTCATAGGGAAGATCAAGAAAGGTTAGAACATAATCCTAATCAACAACTTAGTAGTGAAAGTAGTGAAAGACGATAATTACAATTTCCAAATAATACGTCATATGAACAGTAGATTTAACTTGGAATTCAAAGTGCTCCCGACAACTAGGAAGTTACTGCAAAAATTGCAGGAAGATTCGAATTTCCCTTATTCTAGGGAAACGCTTAGGGGTTTGTTAAAATCTAATGGTTTTTTTTGGCGAAAATGTCAAAATAAAAGGAAGATTTTGATGGAGCGCCCGAACATATTAAATTGGAGATACAAGTATATTCGCGATATACGAAAGTATCGCCAAGAAGGGCGAAATATTGTTTATTTGGACGAAACGTGGGTAGACAATGACCTAACTTTCAAGAAATGTTGGCAGAGTGAGAACGTTTCTGGGGTAATAAGTAATATAGGTTTTACTGGTAAGTAGAAATAGTTTGCTAAAACTGAATTCTGGCTTTCAAATTATGCTGAATATAATCAATATTATCATTATTCCAGGTCGGCTTATTGTCGTACATGCCGGATCAAAAAATGGGTTCGTCCAAAATGCCTGTTTGATCTTTAAAGCGGGACTGCCTACGGGTGATTATCATGGCCAAATGTGTAGATAGCAACTGGTTCAGTTTAAAACAGAAAGTAGAACAAGACTTGGAAGCTGTCAAGAAGTGGCTCGATTTCAGACTTTTGTCGCTTAACATCAGTAAAACAGTCTACTTACCAGTTAGTTCCTATGCCAATGCTCTTCCAAATTATGAACTGCTTATTGAAAACCTTGCAATATCTCCTAGTAAAACAGTTAAATATCTCGGTATACTTAACTTTAAACAAAAGCAAATGATATATAAAAGTTTGGTGTAACCTCATCTAAATTACGGAATAGTGGGCTGGGGTGGAGTTTCAAAAACACATCTTTCAGCATTAGAGATCCTTCTAAAACGCTTTCTTAGGACAATTCTTCACCAAAGCTATGATTGTCCAAGTAATACTCTTTACTTTCCGAGTGAAATATTTGATATCAGGCAACTATTTTATACAAATATCTGTATCATCCAACACGCTAACAAACACGAACTGATAAACCAAGGGTAAATGAAACTCCAAACCACAACTTAAAGTTGTGTTTCATTTACCCTTGGTTTGGATTTCAACCACATTTGAGTAATGGATGATCTCTGAAAGTTTACGAACTGATAAATTTAAGTCACAAATATGACACGCGAAATAAAACGGAATTTACTACTCCCCACATGCAAAAAAGTGTCGGTCAAAAAAGCTACTCATATTTGGGTCCTAAAATTTATATGAAACTAGAGAGTCTCTATACAAAAAAAAGTAAAACAATTTGTATTTGATATGTCCAGAAATTTTGTAGAGGAACTGATTCAATGATCCAGTTATTGTTATTATTATGTATTTGTATTAAAAATATTAAAAATTAAAAAAAATAAAATTTAAAAAAAAAACCTAATATATGATTTTATTTAGCATTAGGGTAAATTTAAACAAATTGTTGTATGTATCCAGTAATTATATTTCTTGTATTTTTTGTGTTATACCACACACAAGTATCTTTGTCGTACTTCGTGGTACACCTGTATGTAATTTTGTAAGTAATTTATGCGAATAAACATTATTATTATTGTTATTATTATTAGTTTTACCCGTTGGCTTCAGGAAAAACTCATCCCAAATCTCCCAGCCAATTCGGTCATTGTACTCGACAATGCTCCTCACCATTCGGTACAAGAGGATAGAATACCGACAAAATCCTCTTTAAAGAACGATATAGTAGCTTGGCTTACAAAAAAAGGTAAAATATATACCTATGCATTAATTTAAGGTAATCCATTTATAGGTATTGATCACGATGCAACTGCCAGAAAATTTGAGTTGTTTGATCTGGTATTACTACATAGGCCACCCGAGGATCAGAAAAATTATGTTGTCGACAGGATCATAAAATCACATGGACATATACCTTTAAGAACTCCTCCATATATGTGCGAATGCCTATTGAGTTAGCTTTGGTACGACTGAAATTTTCAATAAGAAGTCGGATTACTACGGGAAATTTTAGTCTAACATCTCTGGAAGAAGTTACCGAAGAAGCAATGTCCCTAATAACTACGGATGATTGGCAGAAATTCTCTAGACACGTTGAGGACATTGAAGAGAAATTTTGGGAAACCGACCAGCTTATGGAGGAAATAGAACCAGTCATAATTAATGTTGGTGACGACAGTGATCAAAGTGATGATACTGATGAATGTGATGAATATGATGATCATTAGGTTATGTTTTGTACGGATTTTGAACTATCTCGTATCCATATTGAATTCAAGTTCGAATCTTGACATTATTTGTTTTTAACAAATACCGGTGTTTTGAAAAATACCTTACCTTTAGGTAAAGCAGAACAAAAATCAGTTTCCATATAAAATTATATCAATATATAATAATTATATATGGAAACTGATTATATATATGTAAATTATTATATAATAATAATTATTTTCAATACTTTTATAAAATAGCTACCGTACGCCATTGGTACGCAAATGTCAAATAGGCGCCATGTTTCCTCGCCTCCCACCGATTCCCCGTAGTCACGGATAAACTTGCCAAACTATACTGCCTAATTTAGAGGAACCGTCACTTATGATAATGGACAATGCACCATACCACAGTGAAATTTTGAACAAACAACCATCCACATCAACAAAAAAAGCGGAAATTGTCAGTTGGCTGAGAGAAAATAAGATTGGTTATTACAACTAGCGAAGATGCATAGGAAGCAAAATGTTTATATTATAGATAAAATAATAAGAGAACATGGACACAAAGTATTTAGGTTACCACTATACCACTGCGATTTTAATGCCGTTGAGCTAATTTGGGCTAATTGTAAATCGTACTACAATAAACATATTGGTAGAGATGGATGCAGTGACAAGAAAGTAGTAGGAATGTGGAAAGAAGCCTTAGAGCAATGTACAATTCCACTACAAATGTCACACGCATATTACTGCAGAAGTAAGAGGTCAGATTCATGAAAATTACCTTGGTTTTGAAACTGAAGAGCTGCGATGGTGTTACATTGCTAAACATGTACAACAAGTTCCAAAAAAGCGCAGCTACGCATCTGCACCTAGCAGAAGAGGTTTTACTTTACTCTATACATTTACCGCAAACAATGAAAAGCACCAAGTACGTCAAAAGTTTTTTCTTGGAACCTTAGACATTTCTTACCAAAAAGTTAAAACTGCAATAACTAAGCTGACAGAAACTAACACTGTTGAAAAAGATATGTGCGAGTCATATGGACCCATAACTATGAAACTGCTTACTAGACATTTCCCACGGAAACTTACTAGATTATTTTATCTTATTACATTTGTTAAATTCAGCAAAACATGTCCAACACGTGTATAACATCATGTTAACACGAATATTATATTTTATCAAAATCTGCATTTTATATTTCTATTGTTTTATAATTGTATTATTTTTATTCAGTCTACATTTTACCTTTGTACAAAAAAAACTTGTTGTCATCTAAGTTTAAAGAAAATTTTTAAAAAGTATATTTTTTACTTAAAAAATCTAATTCGCGGAAGAAAATCGCCCCCTCAAAAAAAAAGGTGAAGACGTCAAAGATATAATACGGAATCATATTAGGTCAATGCCTGTCGTTTCTTCCCATTATTGTCTCAGTACAACCAGAAGAAAGTACCTTGTGTCCGGTCTATCAGATGCCAGACTATATAATGATAACAAGGATTACTGCAGTGAACTTGGCATAGAACTCGAGAAGGCCAGTTACTATAAACACATCTTCACTACAGAATTTAACCTTGGCTTTCACAGGCCTAAAAAAGATCAGTGTGGCTATTGCACTACAATAAAAGTATCGCTGATCAAGAGATTTTGCAAGAAGAGTACAATTTACACCTTTTAAGGAAACAAGAGGCCAGAGATCACAAGCTCAATGATAAGGATAAAGCTAAATCCGACACCACCTATGTAGCGTTTCGTATGGATATAGAAAAGATTTTGATTACGCCTTCCCTGAAAGTGGGAAAACTGTACTATACGAAAAAATTAGACTTTCAATTTCACGATTTATAGCCTAGGAAATTCTGACGCTACAAATTATATGTGGCACGAGGGGGTTGGAACAAAACGTGCCTCTGAAATAGCGTCATGTCTTTGGCACTGCTTGTCAAATTTAAACTCAGATATCAGGGAAGTTACGTTTTTTTCTGATACAGCTACGGGACAGAATCGTGATACGAGTAGTATTATCTCTGCTATGTTTTTGAGGGCGGTTAGTTTGTTACCTATCGAGATAATTAATCAAAAGTACATGAAGTCTGGCCACTCGGAGATGGAGTGCGACAGCGTTCATTCCTGCATAGACAATAGAGGAAACAAAATAGACATATTTACGCCTGAAGGATGGTACCTATATGACAGCGCGAACTGCCAAGACAAAGCCACCATTCTACCAAGTGATAGAAATGAACTATACTGACTTTTTTGACTATAAATCTTTTGCGAAAGAAGTGATCACAAATAAAAATGAAGCTGATGAAGGGACATTAAACTGGTTAAAGGTTAAGTGGTTGCAGTACAGAAAGCAGGAGCCAGTTTCAAAAGTTTAAGCACTAAGGTAAAAATAACTAGACAACATGATGCTTCTTTATTGGCAGGCGAAATTGCAGCCTTATACACCGAAATACTACCTATTGAGAAAAAAACTGGAAACCTTATTAAAGCTATGTTCATCCAATGTTATTCCTTCAGTTTATCATAACTTCTATGAGAATCTTAAATCCCATGAAAAAAACCCTAATAATTCTTTAGTCTGATGAAGATTGTTAGCGCTTTAATTATACAGGGTGTCCCAAATAAGAGTGACTGATTTTAAACATAAATGCCCAGCTTATTAATTGCTCCAAAGAGATGGGGTTTTCACTAGTTTCACTAGTTTATCAAAGATATTTTTTTAGGCTTGGCTGGCATTTCATCTCATCAACACAGGGTGTTTTACTAATGTTGGTCAAATTTAAAGGGGAAAATATGTATTTTTTCAAATGGAACACCCTATAATTTTTGATCTCATTCGAAAGAGCAATCATTCTCCTTTCCAAAAATGTATAGTTTTCTATCTTTTGTTTCATTAACAACAAAGATATTCGAGGTTTCAAGTAGTAGTACATTTTTAATTAGTAGTTTCATATGAACGTATTTTTATGCATAAAATCAACTCATGCTGTGACCGTTTGACGCATAACAACAGAATCAGCAATTTTGACAATAGTTATTTTGTTAGAAGTCATATAAGTCGGTTTCGGAATGATCTATACAGTGAGTGAAAAAGCTCAAGCTGTAATAATTTATGCAGAAACGAAATCAATAATTCAATTATATGTACAATTTATCGAAACTGGTTGCACACTTAAAAAAAAACAAGAAATAATGATGGTCTTTTAAACAAGTTGATGTCAATTAATGAAGTGCCACATTATAACGATAATAAAATTTCAATTAAAAAAATTGCTGGACTTTTAGAGCTTAGCAAGAGTGACGTTAAAAGATGTCTAAAAATTTTAAGACTAACTCCATACAAAATTCAGACTTATCAAAAATTGTACCAGTCAGATTATGAAAAACGAGTAATGGTATGTGAGATTTACTTGACTTATTAAGAAACGAACCCAATTCATTATTAATTATGTTTGATGAAGCAATGTTTCACATTAATGGCATGTGTAACAAACATAATTGTAGAATATGGGGTTCTCAAAAACCAATTTCTTTTAATGAATTTGTTGTTATGCGTCAAACGGTCACAGCATGAGTTGATTTTAGGCATCAAAATACCTTCGTATGAAATGAAACTACTAATTAAAAATGTACTACTACTTAAAACCTCGAATATCTTTGTTGTTAATGAAACAAAAGATAGAAACTATACATTTTTGGAAAGGAGAATGATTGCTCTTCCGAATGAGATCAAAAATTATAGGGTGTTCCATTTGAAAAAATACATATTTTCCCCTTTGAATTTGACCAACATTAGTAAAACACCCTGTGTTGATGAGATGAATTGCCAGCCAAGCCTAAAAAATCTCTTTGATAAACTAGTGAAACTAGTGAAAACCCCATCTCTTTGGAGCAATTCATAAGCTGGGCATTTACGTTCAAAATCAGTCACTCTTATTTGGGACACCCTGTATATCGGCGCCGCTGTATAAGACGCATGCGTATGAGCAGCAATACGAATGCGGAGAGACAGACTCGAGAGAGAACTCATAGCATCAAGTCACGTTTTTTCACGTTTTCGTATAACAGTATATTAAAGTTTGTTAATAAAGCATTTTTAGTTAAGTAATTAGTGAATCATTACTTTGGTCCTTCGAAGAAGTCAACAACACGTATCAAAGATTAAACTGTTTATATTTGTTTGTAATAAACATGTATGAAGAAAAAACTTATTTTTTAAATTCCCATGTATAAAAATAAAGGTGCATTTTTTATTTAGGCCTATACTTTTTGAGCAAAAATATTAAATTTCAATAGAGGTCAAAAGTTCTAAGCCACTTTCTAATCAAGTTTTTATAATGAAAAAACAAAAAGACAAACAATACAATCATACTTTTTTTAATTTCTTGGGAAATTAAACCACCATATTTTTTAATTCTTTATTTCAAGGAACATACAGAAGATATTTAAATACAATCATACTATCAATAATTAGGTCTGTGAGAGGTTCATAACTTTTAATAATGAAATAAACAATAAAATAATTGCGAAAACCTAAAATTATACCGATCAATATTATTTCAATCCTGATTTACGCAAAACATGATATATGTGTGTTAGACCTATTCACATTCAAGACGACGAAAAACTGTTCAAGAACTTGCCACTGCAAGGCCTAATATCGAACATGTTTTGGAGAAAAATGCTTCAACTGGAGCAAGGAAAGTTTCTCATCGACGATGTGTGGTTTACTACAAGATTGAAATACGAAGAGAGACAGCTTATTGTTGTGTCACATGCGCCACAAAACCAGCTTTGTGTGTTACTGGCGCTTGATTTTTTGTGTACTATAAAAATCAGTGAATTTAATTTTTTGATTGTTGCAAGGTTTCTTTGTTATTTATTTTTATGATTCTATATTTCTGAAGTGTGCACATTTTGAATTTGACATTTGTTTATTTCAAAGTTATATTATTGATATTGTAATTTTTTATTGCGTTTTATTTTAGTTCATGTCTTCATGTGTATCATATGTTTGTTTCAATGTTTTTGTGATTTTATTCGCAACATAATATGTTCCAGGACTTACTTTATTTTCTCTTACCTCTAAAAAGTTCAAATTCAAAACAACTTTTTCAGGGAATATAGGGAATAGTTTACAAGTTTATAAGGAAGTTATTGTAATGGTTTCCATGACGTCTGTAGAAGTCATGAGCATTGGGGAGTCAAATTTCACGGTTAGGGCGCGTGACGTCCACAGACGTCATAATTTTTTTTTGAAAAAAATTAGTGGGAGAATTTTTTAATAATAATATTTATATATTTAGTAATATTTTATTCATATAAAACAAATTTGTTGAAACAAAAACTATCACTTGGAAAAATGCAATCAGTACCCAGGGGTAGTATGTCAACTTATGGTTAGCAGTGAAAGAGTTAAGAAGTGATGAAGGATTTAATCAAATTCTTGTTGACGTCAGAGAACCGGCGAAGAATTAGAAATTAAGCCTACTTTTCGGCAAAGAAAAAAACAGTTTGATTATGGAAGTAATGACGAACCAATAATCGACCCTACAATTCATTACAAAGTGAACTTTTTTTCCGTATAAGATACAACCTTATCATCTCTTGATGAAAGATTTAAAGGATTGGATCGATTCAACAATATTTTTGGATTTGTTTATAAAATATTTAGCTTAACTCAAGAATTAAAGAAATGTTGTGAAAATCTAGCATTACATTTGAAAGACGAATCACGTAAAGAATCGGATATTGACGCAAATGACTTATTTGATGAAATTAATTGTTTAAAATGTCACATGCCAGAGCCAGAGAAAAATTATTTAGACCCCCAAGTGATTCTTCAATACATTTTAGAAAATGAATTAATTTCGACGTTTCCAAATATTGCAGTGACTATTCGAATTTTTCAACGCTACCAGTATCCGTAGCATCGGGGGAAACGTCCTTTTCACAACTTAAGTTGATAAAAACATTTTTAAGATCGAGTATGACACAAGAAAGACTTAGCCATTTAGCAATTATGTCCATGGAAAGTGATATTAGGGATTCTGTTCCCTTCGACGAGTTATATAATTGAAGATTTTGCCGGAAAAAAGGCGAGAAAAGCATGAATTCAATAATTTATTTTTTTTTATTGGTGAACCATTTTACCTATTTTAAGCACGCCTCAGCGTGTTTAAATCGAATTTTTTAGCACGCGCGTGTTTTAAAGTTACCGTGGCAACATCAACAACTCGGAAAACGAAGTCCAAATCTATGGTCTAAATCATTTCTAAATGACAATTTTTTCATCATTGATCTGACAGGAGTAGTTTTTAACGTCAAAGCTTTCATTCGAACAATATTTAACTATGTCAAATTTATAAATTAAAATGGAAAGTGCAGTAGGTATTGTTTGAAATATAAATATTTCGATTTTTCAAATCTTAGGAAATGGTATTTAAATTAATACTATTGACATGCACAGAACTCAATAACGTTGAACTTCCATCAAAATACAAAATAGTTTATGCTTTTCTCATTTCCATGACAACGCAAGGTATACATCATATATATCACGAATTCAACCATTTGACATTTAGTTCTTAATGACATTCATGATTTCCATTTCTTGTTGTTGTAGTAGTTATCGACCAGTATTTATAATTTCAAAGTGCACCAATAAAAAAAATAGCGTAAAGTATTCGTGGATAACTGGTCTTTAAAACACTTGCTCTATTTCGAGCACTCCGGCTTCGCCGTTGTGCTCGAAAAATCGCGCGTGTTTTGAAGACCTTAATATCCACCTATACTATAATAAACTATTTTCCTTGTTAACTATTATTAACATTTTTCATTTGTTTTGGCACTTTCTGTGATTTTTATTTTCACTTTTTTAATTTTCATCTCTCACCAAAGTAGAAATACAGTCAAATATTCACCGCTAAATAGTGATTAACTTGCCTATAAGGAATCCTGTCCCATGAGGATGGTTCAGACAGGTGGCACGACCAATACCTGGTGGTGCCCTGAACTGGAACACCTCAGAAAGACAGCGAGAACGACCTTTAACAAGGCAAAACGAACAAAACTCAAAGAGGACTGGGGAATGTATAAAGCCAACCTCAAAGAGTTCAAAAAAGTCTGCAGACAAAAGCAAAGAGAAGCCTGGAGAGCCTATTGTGAGGCAGTCGAAGACTTCCCACAAATTTCTAGGCTACAGAAGGCACTCTCAAACGACCACCATAAGAGTATCGGCATCCTGACAAGGGAAAATGGCGACAAGGCCGCCAACCTTCAAGAGAGCGCTGAGATTCTTATGGAAACTCACTTCCCAGGTTCTGTCTTTCCTGGAACGTCAAACTGGACGGAAGTACCAACAACACCCGGTGAGTCTTGGCCTACACCTGCCGATATAAAGGAGATGTCTCCTAGTGACCTGTTCACCTTCCTGAGAAGGACAGGATGGACAATGACCTAGGAGGACAACTCCTCGGGAGGATGTACAATGGGTCACATGTGGCCTAAGTGCTGTGAGCCTACACACTCACCCTCCCCACTCTACAGATACAGATAGTGATTAACTTTACAAAAATGATCTACTGTCAGACGGACTCGTCCGTACAAGTTAATCCTCAAAGTGACGAATTTGATAATTTTTAGTCTGATTGTTCACTGCCTTCTGCTTTATGTTGTATGGTTACTCTAAAAGTTACATATATTACACATGTCTAATATCGAAATTAAATATAATTATTAGCATTTATTCAATTTTAATTTTATTTATTACCTCACCTATGTATCAATTTTTAGCTAAGCGGGGTGAGGAGTGACGATTTTTCAAATGTTAAATTTTACTTAAAATATTAAAAATGAGCGGCATATTATGGTTTGCACACGGGCGGCCGAATAGCTTGGCGCGGCCCTGGTTGTTATGAGTAGCGGCCGCGAAATTGAGTTGCGCAGACTCTGCTGAGAACGCGAAGTCAGTACGCGAAATACTGACTTCGCGTGCGATTGCACAAAAAAATTATGTAGTGAGGTAGTAAGGGCTTAAGAAAAAACGTAAAAAGCGCGTAAAGATGCTCGACCCAAAAGAAAGCTCAGATGCCGGCTACGATATTACACCACAACAAAGTTGTAAAATTAATATGTATGAAGCAATTGATAAAATGATTTTTAAATACACATGGCATTTCGAGAAACTTCACAACAATAACCACCTTTGCAAGATGCTCCGGTTAATTATTTTAAAAAGTTCAATGAAATGGAGACAACCATCAATCAACTTTTAAATTTCAAGTTGTTGCCTTAAGCAATGATAATTGTTCCGTGACTAATAATTATTAATTGAAACACTTCCTTTGAATATAATAACCACCTTTCTTATATTGCCCCACTCCCAATCATTATCTTTCGAAAAACAATAAATGTAGAACTAGAGACGTTTAGAAAACTTTGCTGAAGTCCACCTGTCTCCATTTCAAACCGATTTTACCTTTTTTAGATCTGCTCACAGCACTAGTTCCACTGATTGATTCTCGAAATTGAGAAAAAATTCAATCCAGCTAAATTGAGTGATCATTTTATTTTGATCATTTAGATCTAGCGTAACTTCCTAGACTTCCTTTCTCCATGATTTTCAGCAGCATTTTTTTAAATTTTTCATTAAATAAACAGACTGCAAAAGTTTTGCTATAAATAATCCGGATATCATTTCTTAAGTATCTATAGAAAAACTACTTCCATTTAATAATCAATACACAACTTATTAGCAAAAATTATTTTAGATAAATCCACACTGTGATCATTCGGACATTTAGATCTCGAAGTTATCCTGAGTTGGTGATGATTTCCAAATAAAGATGTGCGTCTTGACGTTGACCAGTCTATAAAATTTAACGATTTAAATTAAAATAGATACCATTTTAGTATCAGTACATTCACATTCCAAACGCAATAAAAAATTACACAAATTTACGAACTAGGCCATATTTGTGTTAGGTGTTGCAATTATTTTGAAATTTGAGAGGAACATTCTTCACACATTGATTGGCAAAATATTCAATAATACCGTGTGTTTTTATATTTCCCGGCATATCTAGAGCTTACAGCTTTTAAACGAATAGAGATAGATTATGTAGAAACGGTGAATCTTTTCCATCACGTGACCCAATCTACGATTCATACAACACATATTTTCTACATACTATCTCTTCCTGTCAATATAAATCAAACATAACAGCATACGATCGATTGTCTTCTTCACAAGACTAACAACAGGACATACGTTATAGTTTCTTCAAATTCGCCGTAATCAGCGTAAAAAGAGATAACGATATTATAGACGTAACGTGAATAATTGCTCGTGCTAAAAGTTGAATTTGACATTACCGCATTTGAGGTTATGCCAGATTAATTTGCTGTATTGTTTTCAGCGATTTTTTGGATTAAAAGTGTATTTATTGTTAAAATCAGTTCTTGTGAGGATTAATTTAACTTTTTATTCCATTTGACATTGGTAAGTACGAATTTAATTCATTATCAACTTGTAAATTTTTGACATTTTATAATACCTAAATTACCGTGGGACGGGTATATAAAAATGCTTATTTTACTACTTATTGATGGTAAATAGTATTTATAATACTCCACAATTTGTAAATCTCTGTAGAATTTTCAAAGTTGCATGAATCAAGTGTCTGATTGTACTTGTAACAGTATATTAACCAACAGTTATTTTCAGAGATGCCTGCAGGAAAATGGCTTAATTCACAAGCACAGGAGCTTGTCATAAACTTGATTGAATATTTTGAGATGGAAAAAAACAACGGCGGACCTTTTCAACCTATTTCATCTGTTCAGGAGGTATTATACTTCGACATCAAGTTAAGGACATTTCTATTCAATATTATATTTCAGAGAGTGGCAACTGCACTGAAAATATCAGTGAAAACGGTATGTTCCCAAAAAAAAGGAAGGAAAATATTCCAACTTTTACAACAGAACCTAGTCAGACACAACGATTGAAACTAAAAACAGAGGATTTACCCGAGGGAACCAAAATGGCAGTATGGAATACCATATATAAAATGTATGAACAAAGTAAGTAAACAAACATACATAATACATCTCCCCATGTTCTCAACCCATGGATTACAGTCAGCTTACACTTTAAATGAAACAGAAGTACCCAATAATTAAGATTTTGCATGTAATATTATCTATACAGTGTGATTTTTCACCATCAGCTTTAATGTGGTATACAGGGTGCGGCAGATAAACGGTCAATTAGAAATATCTAGAGAACCAAAGGTATCTGAAATATGAAAATTGGCATGAAGGGGTTTTGAATAATGAGCTATTCAATGAAAATATTGCCGTAACAATTCTACTTCCGGTTATACCGGAAGTCGCACATAACTTTGTAATATTCAATGGAAGACCCTGTATATTTTTAAATTTTAGGAATATTCACGTTATTCTGAACATTTTTT
>CAJUYI010001725.1:0-46031 GCA_910591695.1 Galerucella pusilla
CTGTTGGTACATTTCCAACAAGTTTCTTCTGAAGTTTTCAATTTTTTTGTGGAAATTAAACTTGTAACCGTTAACTACAAGTGAATCCTTGCCACGATCACTTTTAATAATTTTCACCTCCATAATTTGCTCTCTCACAACAATTCACACGTACTCAAACTAAGTAATAATTCAAATGATTGCAAATTATAATAATATAAGGGTTTTATATCCGTCTAAACTACCTGTTATTCCTAAAAATTTCCAAGAAGCAGAAATAATTATATTTTAGTTTGGGGGCGAAATTACCAGCCGGATTATCGAAGTGCCTGACTACCAAAGGATTAACACAGGTAGCGGGGACCAAATTACCCATCCCCCTTGTAATACCTTATGTAATTTCGAACTATTTTGAAATAACAAACCACAAACATTCCCATCGTCAATTTTAGACACTGTATATTCACGTGCCAGTCCATTTTATGAATAGTAACAATTATGACTTCATGCCTTAATTCAACATTAGCCTTTCTCATTGCACAGAGTTTACAATAAAGGCACGCCCCAGCAATTACCAGCAATTTCCATTATCATTACAACCTTCATTATTAAACAAATATCATCGGGTGATTCAAACAGGAATTTATTTACATCTTCCCTATCAAACACAATCGAAATTTTTTGGGTTTATATCCGAGAATGACTGTGACAATAACTGTAATTTGCTGTTGTCACATTTATTATTTACGAAATTTGTTTGCAGGCTGGATTTTTCTTCCTTGTTATGTATGTATGGGTGACATTCACTGAGACCTAAAAGATCTATTGTGCCCCCTTACTTCTACTTAATTCCTGAGGAGTCTGAGAAACTAGTAGTTCCTTTAGTCCCCTATTTCCCGAAGGAATTTTAGGATGTCTGCAGGCTTCAACTTAGATAAATGTTCCTCTTCTGTTCAGTAATTATACTTTTTCATCATACCGTCTTTTGGCATGTCCCAGGTTGTCTGATTTCTAAGAAGTGAGTAGGTGGTTTATTTTAGTGATTCCCTCTCTTAGTCTGTATCTTGTTCTTTCTGCAACGCTTTCCACCGCTATACATAAATAACTATTATCAATATTCCAACAAAACTATTCCCAGTATAAATAAGTCAAGACAAAAATCCCAGCAATATATTTATAAAAAACAATCAACCTAAAAGTTTTTCTATGTAAATAAAACCGACTCTGGCTTTTACATAAATTGAAACGTCCCCTTTTTTCCAAGGAAATATGAGATAGATTTCCACTGCATTTGATATTGAAACCTCTTAGTATTTTCCACTAAAAAATGGAAATACTTCCACAGGGTATTTCGTGTCAAACTTATAACACTATAACATACAATTATATGTCATGATTAATGCACAAAACAATCAATTTTTTTGAATAGATGAGGGTTTTACTTGATGTAGATCCATAGTAAATGGTGAAATGAAACAATTTGATTTGTTAAAATCTACATTATATTAGAATTAAATTGTGACACGTTTCGCTAACACAGTAGCTTTCTCAACTTTAATTTTAATATAATGTAGATTTTAATATCCAAATTGTTTCATTTCATCAATCAATTTTTTTCCAAAATGATTTTCTTGTCGAGTTATTTAATATAGTCCTTATTGCTTGTATCTTTCATATTCTGTATGAATAAAGTATTATAGCAGGATGGTTGTGATTTGGCTGTGAGCAATAAAAATAATTCCTAGGAGAAATATTATTAGTATCGACAGCGGGGAAGAATAAAATTTTGTTGTCCTCCATAATTCATATGTTTTTGTGTATTCGGTGTTATTTCACTATTGTGGTGTTCGATTGTTGTATATAAAAAGAAAAAAGAAAATTGGATCGGTGGGAAAACTCAAAATATTCACATTGATATACAAGACTCCCTGCTAAGAAATGTTATTGAAATCTATACCCATTATAATTTTTTGACGGTATATTACTCATCAATTTATTTTGTATCCATTATTTAAACTATAAAAACAATAATTATACTCTTTGATTTATCGACTTAATAGACATATTACACCAACATTTTTTTCCGCAAACGTCAAAAAAAGTAGACATTGTTAACGTCAACTTTTTTGTACGGCCGTGAGCGGACAAAAAAGTACTTTTGTAATAAGTCAATATTTTACCTCCTAACTAAAGGTATATGGTACCCATATATCAACTGTCGTGAATTATGGTTCATAATACACTGTAGTGTATTATGGTTCATAATTCACGACTAGAGATGGGGGTACAATATGAAATAAACTATTAAATCTGTGTATTTTGTTCAGGAAATTTGTTTCTGACATATATCGTATCTATAAAATATTGTAATTTTTAGTATTGATACTTTTCATAACGATATTTTCTAATATTAAGTATTTCGAAACAATATATTTATAACGGTACGTTGTATTGATACTTTCTACAGTATCGCCCATCTCTATATATGTCAAATTATTTGAAGTAGCTGCCACAACATTTTGAGGTTAGTAATATGCCAAATCACTACTGACTTTTATTTATCAATAAATAAATTAAGTGTCGTGGACAAAGTATAGTATTCTACTCGCAATTTATGGCCATAATTCACTTGGGAGACTTGCGCCCCTCGCCTGCGGCTCGTGACGCAAACGTCACCCATCGTGAATTATGGCTATCATATATTGCTCGTTTAATAATATACTATTTT
This sequence comes from Galerucella pusilla, assembly GCA_910591695.1. Lineage (NCBI taxonomy): Eukaryota > Metazoa > Arthropoda > Insecta > Coleoptera > Chrysomelidae > Galerucella > Galerucella pusilla. Next base: position 2,708 of record CAJUYI010001725.1, read on the forward strand.
GTACGCTGACGGCCGTACAAAAAAGTAGAATTTTTAACAGGGAAAATAATTATTGATTGAACTTTTAAACTTTATTAACGATAATAATTATTAATAGTAAAATTACAGTTATTTAAGGTTGCACTGAACATATTTAATGCACTACCTGATTTATTCACTTCCAATTCAAGCGAATTTTGTGCAGAGTTAAAAGAGTTAGTTGGAATTAAATCATTCGTAGCTGCCTTAGCAATGTGAACAACGTCGGGCGGTGTACAGGTGTACAGGGGTTCTGAATCCGACTTAATATAATCTAAAAGAAAATTTCAGTACACTTTACTACAACAAACGAAATTTTGATGCTGAAGTACTTACCAAATATGCACAGTCCAATTGTTGCTTTAAATCACTTACAATATTTCTGACATTATAAAATATTATTGAACTGTCAAATTTGTTTTTGACTTGGCAATCACAAAACCAGTAACCACGGAAATGTAGTGCGCAGTTTTATAATTATTGTTCTCTGAATTTATCAACTTCGTTGCAATCGTTTTGAATTTTTATTTAAATATTAATTAGTTATATAGTCTGGATGCCGTTTGCGGAAAAAATAGCATGTTTCATTCGGAGCAAAAGCACTTTTTGTGGCTCGTCTGAAATTGTCGGCATCACTAACGTTCGGCCATCAAACATTCAGACTCGCCACAAAAAGTTATATTTTTACTCCTAATAAAACAATATATACTATTGCTTGTAATGAAATTAATAAATCTGAGATAGACATCCACCTTTATATTATAGGTATATTTCCCTTTGAAGTATTAGATACTTTCTAACAGAAGTCACTAATTATTTTCCTTTGGTGTCCGTTTTCCAAAATGTTTTCTAAATATTTCCAAAACATTTTTTGGGAGACATAAAATGGTTACTGTTACATGAATATTCTAATTGCGCAAGTAGCGACATCTGTCAATGATGTAAACGAGACTACGTACAACACTATCGCCATTTTTTATCCACTCAGAAAAGCAAAATGTCAGAGCTATAAAGTTGCGTTTGCTTCAGTATTAAAATAGAGCATGTTTTTCACACCAAATTTTAGTTATATGTAAATAATTCAGCTTATATAGCAATACAGGTACAAAACTTAATAGATCATAAATCTAGTAATTAGCATATTCCACAAACGAATTATGCAGTTTTTTCACGTATTTCTGAGGTTTTGGCCAACCCACTCCTCCTGGTGAAGAGTTTGATTGATGGATTAGTTTGCCACCACCAGTCAGAGGCTTCAGAATCATCTCGGCACCTCAGCCTTCAAGCTTTTTGTGCTCTTGGTTGTGCCGTTTATGTGAAGAGACCAGTAGCCCTTATCAGACTCAACAGTCTATACACTAGATGCTTCTTGGAAAAGTCGTCCCTTGGATTATCTAGTCCTATCTCCAATGAAATACAGCATCTCCGAGTGTTTTTCGACCAGGAGTTTGCTGTTACCCTCTTCTTATGAGTTACTCTATTATGGTTTGCCAAGGTTAAAAGCACACCAGCCTATATTTGATCTGGGGACATGCTAGAGATTTTAATGCTGCCAGACTATCTGAGAGTATAAGGATCTTTTGGTCTCTATACCCACCGTTTCCAGATACTGTGGACATCCTTTCATTATCGATCCCTCCATTGAGTCTCCAAACAAGGTTGTTGATGTTGTTCTGTTGAAAAGCAGGTTTTTCATCCACCAACATGTGGTGTCGTCTGCTCCACGCTTTGCAACAGCAACTATCATGGAAGCAAAGGTGTTGTGGTCAAACGATAGGCATGTTGTCTTTTCAATGAGAAAGATTCCCCCAACATGCCTATTAATAAGAATTTCCAATGTCTTCAACATGAAAGACAACAGTTATTGGCCTGAATAAATTGTCAGTGAGACTTTCAATGGTTTACTTTAAAATTCATTTTATATCAATAAATATGCTCGAAAATTAGAACAATCTATTTTTTCAATATTTCTTGCTTAGGTATATTTGTCTAAAGAAGTGGTGCTTAACTTTTGCTTTTTAAACAATTAGTTTTAATAATAATGATCTTACCTTGTTACAACTTCTCAGTAACCGAATTTTCTGCTGAATACAGGGTGAGGAAGATAAACCGTCCAATAGAAAGATCTCGGAAACTCAAAGTGACTGCATATACAGGGTGTTCCACGAGGTTTTGGCCAGAATATATCTCGAAAACTATTTAAAATACGATATTGAAATTTGGCAGTTATAAACCGTAGGTAGTATTACACGTTTTAAGCAATCAGCTACTCTGCTACAATGTCACATTCGTGGTATCATTTTTAGAAATGTTAATGAGACAACCTGTATATTGTTCCACTGCTCTAAAGGTCTCTCTTATACTAATTATTTTTGTGTTAGGTACTTAGAAACGACAAACTAATTTTTATTTGAAAAACAACAACTCATTTTGCTCAGCTAGTAACGTCACATTTGAATGTGTATTTTCAAGACAGATGGATTGGGAGAAATGGTACAATACATGGGCCGGCTCGTTCACCAGATATAGTTCCGTTAGATTTTTTTCTTTGGAGATACCTATTTAAAAGGATAAGTTTATGTTACAGCTCCTAATGATGTAGATGATTTGAAAACAGAATCAGGGCAGCTTGCCAATCTGTTACACCAGAAAGTATTGAAGCAGCATGCACAAGAAATTTACTCAGTAGATTGGAATGTTGCATCACTGAAGGTGGACATCAACTGTAGTAAAAGTGTTATTGTATTCCAATTCTTTTTGTTTTTCAGCTCTTTGTTTTTCAAATAAAAAAACTTTATAAAAATTATTTTGTCGCTTCTAAGTAACTAACACAAAAAAATAGGTATCGCCGAATTAGTATAAGAGAGGCCTTTAGAGCAGTGGAACAATATACAGGTTGTCTCATTGAAATTTCTGAAAATTATACCACGTGACCCGAAACGTGACATTCTAGCAAAGTAGCTGATCGCTTAAAATGTGTAATACTACGTACGGTTTATTTCTGCCAAATTTAAATATTGTAGTTCACATAGTTCTCGAGATATATACTGGCCAAAACCTCGTGGGACACCCTGTATATGCATAATCAATGGAAAGGTCGGCAAGGAATACGAACAGTTTTTTCAACTTCGGCAACGTAATGAGAAGATTGTTATTTTCTACGATATTATGACTCGGTTTTTTTTAAATGGTCAACAATGTTAGGAAGATCCCTATACCCATCTTTAACCGCTCATTGGAAAAAAGGGATTCATGCCATTATTTTGACTCATCAATTTATTCAAAAATTTTGAAAACCTATAAAGAAGAATAGTTTACTTTGTATACTATATAGAGCAATCAGTTAAAGAACATTTCACAATATTCCGTTGACTCAGCATCTGGCCTTTAGTAATAAAGGTTTACGAATCCCTCTTTGTATACTGTATTCCAAGATATTTCGTTTTAACTTTACACCAACGTAATTGATTCAAGTGAGTTGTCGTTAATCCGAAAACAATAACAATGATTATTTTACAACTGAAATGTTTTGCAGGTAAATATAATATTTAGTTCAAGTATTTAAATTTCACCGACTATGGATCTGTTACTGTAAATAATGAGGGATTTATAAAGTTTTATTGTTAAATCCTCAAGAAATTTTATTATTACATCCTTAAGGTCAGTTAGTAAATAAACGGAATATTGTTAAGTGTACAGATACGAAAACAGAAATTAAATACAGTGTATACGCTTTATTTATGTCATATAATTGGCAGATGTTATCAAAAACTGTTTCAAATGAAAAATATGTACTTTGGAAATGGCCAGTCCTCTATTCCTGTTTCAAATCTTCTTTAACAGTATCCATCCATCCATTTCTTCGTCCACCTCCTTTACCTCCAAGAAGCATTTTATACACAAACCTTTCGCAATCCATCCTACCCCCAGGACCTGACCATCGAAACCGCTGTGCTTTAATTTTACTTGTAATGCAAGGTGCCTTATACCATGTCTTGGATTTTTTTCTTTGTTATTCTTCTCCATTGCCCTGCATCCTTAAATTCTCCGTAAATTTTTTTAGAAACAGGGTTGTATGATTGTTTTGTATAGTCTAATTTTTGTTGTTCTTGTCAATAATTTTGATTTTATTATATTTTCTAGGACTCCAAAGTCTCTGCTGACTTTCATTATCCTTTTGTCTATTTCCACATCTTCATCGCTTTTATTTGTTCTCTGTTAGTCCCAGATAGATATACTTACCCGAGATATAATGATAATGGATAAAAGGAATGAGGAGTTGGAAGGAAAGCAGGATTTTAAAATGACATGTAGACGTTACTTAATAATATTTATGTGTATACATATACATACATAAACACAACAATTCATATTTTGAACACAACAAGTAAAAATACCGGTGTTATCGAAATGCCTCCCGTTTTTTCAGGTACCTATTTTCATAGATGAAATGCCTCCCGGGTACAATCGAAATGCCTCCGGGTCCTTAATCATTTATGGTAATATTTTGTGTGCTTAATCTTTGTATAATGACACAATGTTGCCAAATTATAATTTGAATAGGTAAATATATATCTATTTTTATTTTTCTAATTCTTATGCACTGTACATAAAATCTGTTAACAAAATATTTCAGAGTACGACATTTTTGTTTAGAAAATAAAATTGTTTACAATTAAAAACAAAGCCGAAGTACACTTAGTTGTTTATAATAAATATCCTTTCTATAATGATGTGATTACTTAATCAGTGTACATTTTTGTTTAGAAAATAAAATTGTTTACCATTAAAAATAAAGCCGATGTACCTACACTAAGTATTCTAATTGTTTTGATCTAACACGATTCTAATCTCTAATCTATTCCATGAATAGGGTAGTTTGCACCTACTAAATCTGGTAATTAGTTGTTTATAATAAATATTCTTTCTATAATTATGTGATCACTTAATTTTTGTATAAATACTCCAAGTTTATTAGTTCTTGTCTCAGTTTTGTCGATTTAAAGCTTGTATCAGTTTGTCAATTTTAAGTTCAAATTGTGTTTAAGTGGATTAAGTTATAATATTCGAAATAATGGAATCAACGATGTGTTCGAGTCAAAAGGGCAAACCTTTAATATCAATTGATGGTTTCACATTCGGTTTTCAAAAAATGTTGGCCAAAGATACGGTAAAGCGATGGACATGTACTAAGAAAACCTGCAAAGCATTTGTGAAAACGCAGGGATGTGACAATTCGATAATTGAGTCGATATTAGATCACAATCACGAGAAGTTGTCTGCCGAAGTGTCCAATAGGAAAGCCGTAAGCAATTCGATAAAAAGAGCAGCCGTGGAAGATATCAACGAAAAACCAATGAAGCTCATATGTAAAGAACTTAAGAAGACGAATATAGAGACATTTACTACCAACGATATCTATAGGGTGAGACAGAATTTATATTACGCTAGAACAACTAATTCTTTAATTAAACTTCCTAAAAGTATATCTGAATTTCATATTGCTATCGATTCAACTTCGATTATTACAAATAGGAACGAAAATTTTATAATTAAAAATGACAAAGATAATCACATTGTTATATTATCCTGTTCTTCAAATCTTTCTTTTCTTTCGACTGTTTCCAATTGGTATGTCGACGGAACTTTTGAGTACTGTCCTCGCTTTTTCACCCAATTGTTCACTATACATGGCTTAAAAAATGGACATTATATTCCTCTCGTCTTCTGTTTACTTGAAGATAAAAAGTCATCTTCTTATTATCTCGTGTTTAAATATATCATAGAAGAATGTATTAAACTCAATTGCCCTGTATCCCCTAAAGTAATAACTTCAGACTTTGAAATTTCTATACATAATGGTATCCGTAAGGCATTCCCTGAAGCAGATCTTCGTGGATGTCGTTTTCATTTGGGTCAGGCTTGGTATAGAAAGCTTCAAGCACTGGGCTTAGCTCCAGAATACCAGAAAAAAGGTGCTGACTCAAGTGAAATTACCCATTTTCTGTCATATATTTTTGGCCTATCATTCTTAGATCCTGAAGAAGTTGGCGATTTTTTTGCAATAGATTTGTCCGAAATTAAACCAGTCGATGAAAGGGTCACTCAGTTTTGTGATTATCTTGTGGATAATTATATATCGGAAAATTCGAAATTTCCGCCACATCTCTGGGCTGAGCACTCTTCATCTTTAGAAAGAACCACAAACCCATGTGAAAGTTTCCATTCCAAGTATAACTCGTCTTTCTACTGCCCTCATCCAAATATAAATAATTTTATTGAGATTATTTTACAATTTCAAATAAATACCTATATTAAAATAAATTCTGTCTCGGTACCAAAAAGAATTGTTGAGGAAAGTACAGCAAAAATCAATTTTGTAAATGAAAAAATATTACAATTAAGAGAAGGTACAATAAATAAATTAGAATTTGTGAAACTAGTGTCATACAAATTTAGGAAAAATAATTTGTAAGTTTGTAAATTTCTTCTGATGATTTGTATATAAAATTGAATAGTTCAGTCTGCAGACTGAATTTTATTGTTTGAGTCGTAATTTTCTTAAAAATTGGTGTTTTTAAATTTTCTGCGATGATAATATTATGTAATTTTGTAAGTTTCTGCTGATGATTTGTTTTAATAAATGTATAAAATACTTATCATGTCTTTATGTTTTTGATCAAAATAATCAAAATATTAAAACCAAAAAATAATGGTTAATATTGAGTTATTAACGAAATTCTATAAAAGGACGAAAGTTTGGCAACGTCTCACCTTCGTACAAAGATTAGAAGCTGGTAATTTATTTAGAGCTTAGGAGGCAATTCGTATGTGACCCTTTTAGCGACAGGTAAGAAACCCTTTTTCGGGAGGCATTTCGTATCCGGCCAAAAATACAATGTAAAAGAAATAGGTACAAAAATTTCAAATATAATTTCCAGTTCTAACCACAAACGTGACAAAATAATAAATAGTTATAAAATTTCGTTTTTGAAAGTAAAGTATACACCAACAAAACATTTATTTCCTTTTTAAATGTTTTAATGCTACAATATCTTTTTTCGATAGATTGAAGTTTTCTTGGTGTATATGAATTAAGTAAAACAATGGCCAACTCGAGATCATTTTTGTCAACAGCAAATCGTTGGCATAAAATAAAAATTAAAATAGTTGAATAGCATAAAATCACCTATTCTAACAATTTTCAGAATACTTTTTTAATTTTGATAAAATAAAATGTCTAGTTAATTCTCCTATCAATATGCGAGTTCAAGGTAGATGAATTTAAATGCAAATGTTTTCTTTTGCTTAAAAAATTTTTAAATATTAAATACTGACACCCTTTTATTTTGGATTTTATGCTAAATTTCCATAATAATTATTAATACAGTTGTGAAAATGGTGTCACAATTAATATTTTATAAATTTTATTAATTTAAATCGGATGAAAATACCACAAAAACAATTTTTGAAAAACCCTCTAAAACTAAATAATATTAAATCATTTTAATAGATCAACAAAAAAATTCAACAAATTCAGAACATAGTACATATACCTCGACGTTAAAATCATCTACCTTCAACTAGATTAAATTCAAATATGTACATCAGTTTAATTAATTGTTGACCTTGTCACTAATTAACATCTGACACTTGACAGGTTAGTATTATAGTGGTTTGTATAGTAATTACAATATTCATGAAATTCGGATTTCTAGAGAAGTTGTTCCAGTATATTACAACAGTTTAGTGATAATATAGAAAAGGCCTTAGAATATTCCCATTCCAAAAATGCAAAGTAAATTGTGTATTTACAGCTGAATTTATTCTGAAAAGTAGCCAATTTTTGATAACAGTTCAAGTGTTAGAAGAACTGGTAAAACCAAGAGGATATAAAGACTTCACTTATTAGTCAAGATCAAGGAGATGGAAGTTCGATTTGCCTAAGTAGCTTAGTGTGATTGACTCAAGTGCCGTTGAATTAAGTTTTAATAATGAGTACTTCAAGAGAAAATATAGGTATTCATTTAGCCAAACACTTTCTTTAGCTGTGAAGGATATTAGAAAGGACGACGTTTATCTTTCTTTGTCTAAAAATTTCAGACAAAACCTATTATTGAAGTAGTAGATATACTAGGACACTTCTAGAGTACTACTTCGTAAAACCTCCGCTGTGTGTGCTACTGGCAACACTCAGAAGTGTCTTAGTATATCTACTTGAAGTATTTAAAAAATAAATATTAATTTTGAGTTTTGCTTCAATATAAATGTACTAATAATTCACACTCAAATGGCTGCTTCATATTTTAGCTAGGGTCAAAGTAAAATTTTTGTTAATAACAATGCATCCTATTTTTTATTCAAATTTGGAACAGGAATGTGAATTTGGCCTTCGCACTAATACACCAAGCGGTAGAGGAACAGAAATAATTGTAACGTAAAATAAAATTTTGCATCAACCGTATACAACAAGCCACAGATATACAGGTACCTAAAAAGTATTTTAATTATTTACATAATTTGCAAGGTATAGTCTTGGAGCCATTCACAACTCTGGAATAAAATCAGTTGATCAATTAGAATAAAATTATTTGTCATCGGAAAAAATAATAATATTCATACACACAATAACTCAAGATTTTTTTAAGAAAATGTATGGAAACAAATACAGAGTGTCCTTCAATAAGCTTCACCAGTTTATACGAATTTACTGACACTCGTGGAATGAAAAAAATGTATTAAATAACAACACTGAAAAATAACTGAAGCTTCACTTCACATATAGGTATTGGGGATCATTATGTGGGTATTTTTTGTTAAATGTAGGATGTTAGATGGAGGAAATTCATTTTTTGGATTCATATTTTTATTGTCATCGTGCCTATTAAAGGAAGTGCGTAGAAATCGACAAACCGAGAGATAAAAAGCAGGGAAAATGATGGTAAGACTTACAACAAAGACATTAAAGCCAGGAAAGAGTAACTGAATAAAAAAAATAAATAGTAGAAGAACCAGTGTTGCCCAAAATGTGGAAAAAAATAATGTTGTACTAATTTTAAATAAATAGTTGTTCGATTCTAAAAATATATGTATACAATAAAAGCCTTGGGAGTTATTTGATGCGAATCATCAGAATGAAAATATGTATGCAGTTGCAATGAAAATAACAAATTACTGAAAATTAACCTCATTTATTGTTGTTTATATATAGGACGGAAGAAAATTTTATATGTAACTAGCTATAAATAGAATGTACAAATCCTAGGAAAATAATTGACAACACAGTCATACAAAGGATGACTAGATATCCACTAAAAAATTCTGAAAACAACTGAAAATAATAGAAAACAAAATTAAAATATAGTCCTCTTGTTCGTACTATATCTCGTGCTTTATGCAAGATTTTCAACATCAAAATGTCAAAATGATTTTTTTTAAATGTGAATAAATATTTGTGTGGGGAAACACTTCAATAACATTAAGAAAAATAATAGTTTTCAAAAAAAAATTGTTACCTTTTCTTAAAAGCTTACACATGACAAATCAGTCTTCTTCCAGGAATGTGGACGGCTCCGAGTACTAGAAGAAATTAAAATTAACACAGGAAAATGTATGGCTGCTTTACTTTAAAATCCTATACCTGCAATAATTTACTATACATTGAACTACAGGCAACATTGATTACAATAATCATAATGTACAGAAAAATAAATTTACGATGTAACCAAATTCCATTTCTACGATATTTATAAAGTTTCTATGGATATTTAAGACCTCTGAGAATCCAAACTGCCACATATCTACTAAAAATATTCTTCCTTCAACTCAAGGTATCGATACAAATATAAAAATTTTAAAACAGAAGAAAAACTATTTAAACATTTAATTATATTGTTCAATAATTTCATTTTATATAACTTTCGTTTTGTTTTTATTGAATTGCAGCCAGCTGTATCAAAATATTTTGAATTATAATCGCCTATGGTGTGATTTATTTTGAATTATACATTTTTTTTTTTTTTTTCAAAATATTTTTTTGTTTATATACTAGATATCGATGGTCTAGTACACAAATGTTGTAAGTACATTTTTAAGCAAAAGTGATCTTATTACACTAACATATAATTTAGACAAGAATTTTCTCATGGACAGAAGTGCTAAGTGAAATATTGGAATTAGTGTATGCCAGCGCCATCTTCCAATTGTGTTAAGTACTTGTAGCCTACAGAATTCTACTCCACACGTTGTATGTATACTTAACACAAGTGTGCGCTAAATTAAATAATTTTGACTGTACTTACCACATTTGTGTCCAGTAAAAAGTGAGGTTAAATCACGATTATTGTTATTGTTGTTTTTCGTTTTTAGTTCCGGTGCAATTATGTCGTCATATAGGGGCAAAAAATTAGTGAATTTAGTATTATCAAGGAATATAAGTGGTAATGATGCTGGTAAGTTTATTTTTAGATAATAATTTGTGGGTTTTTCATACATACTTTGGCAGTCAAGTGTGAAAGGGTTATAACTATTTCTGACCCAACACAATTGTTTTATCTAGAGAAGTAATACCTCTGAACCAAAAATCCAGCCCTGCTAGTGTTTCTACACAATGTAATAATTTGCAAATTGATCATTCAGCAAAGGTATGCATTTTATCGGATCAAAAAATCATTGTACCAATGCCTTTAGATGCTATTATTCCAAGTCAGAAACATGGGGAACTATCCGAAGAAAGTAGACAACCACTCTTGTTTTCCGTCAAAGGTAACACTAAGCAGTTAATTTAATCTGAATCCTGTTTTAAAAATAATTTCTTTTTTCAGCAACAACTGAACAAAAATAGTGAAATTGCAATGCCAGAACTGCCTGTTTTTGAGGAGCGTGCAGAGCCTGAAGAATTGAGTGAACCTTTTCAACATTCATTACGTTCCTATGAGCCTTTTTCAGAAGATTCCTTCGTTGATTCTGACAACGAGACACTTGCGAATGTCGCTATGCGAATAGAAGCTCAAACGCAAACTGGGAAGAAAAAAGAAATGGGAATCAATCACCACAAAAAAAATACACATCGCGTCTACCAGTTACCCAAAAAAAGAAAAAGGACCTGGTGTATCTTTCAGAAAAGAAGATTATCCCAGATGATTATGAGGACTTCATAAAAGGAATTCCAGAAACAATAAAACCACTCGTTCAAAATGAATCTAATATTGAACTTGGTGATTAAGGAACCATATTGGGTACTTTTCAAAATTGTTTCCATTGAAATTTTGTTTATTGCAATAAAACTTCAAAATAATAATTATTCATGCTGGTAGTTTTTTTTTACAAAAATTGTCCGAACGTGACAAGTTTAGGTATTTTTTCCAAAAAAATAATTATATTGCGCCAAATGTGGTAAGTACAGGCCTTTCGGATTATTTTTCAAGTTTCAATACTCCATTATCAAATATCAAAAATGAGCATGTTCACTCTTGAAGGCAATACTACAGCCAATATGAATATAGCATATTCGATGTCCAATGACAAGTGTGTGAATTATGGTGAAGTTAAAAAGTTTGAATTTCATATAACTCAAAACATACATTTTCACACTAACAACATTTGTGTACTAGACCATCGATATATCTTTTTTAAGATGAATTTTAAGCATCAATTAATTAAAAATTAAGAGCAAATATAAATAGATAAAAATTTAAGAAATAAAAAAAATCGAAATTTTGATGCCCTCACTTTTGGTACCCCTGTTTAAAAAACACCATAGATTCGTCTTCGCTGGAGGTGGAAAACTGCGTAGAATTGTTATTAATTTAGCAAAATAACTATTTTAAAAATATCTTATATTTATCAATTACTGTATATTTAGTTTTGGCTGTAAATACCCAAAGCGTGGGATGTATATTTTTCCAAATATTAAACACAGACGTTTTAGAAACGATGAGGTCGGAAAAAAAACACAATGTTAAAAATATTCAACCTGCAGTTTTGTAGGTTGAACGTTTATAGATCGGTAAATGTACAAGAAAATCTTGATTCCAGCGTAAATTTTTCAACTGTACCAACGAATTACAATCTAAAGACAAAATTACAGTCGATGTCCTATGTACAAAATAAGTCTTAAAAGTTTTATAACCTTCCTCAATTATTATTAATACAAGTTAAAATAGCTACCCTTCCGAATGTAGCTTGATTTCGTGTGCTTCGCACCAGTTTGTTGTCTCCGCGTTATAGACAGATATCGTTTTGTAGATAATCTTTGGTAAAAATTAACAAAGACCGGCTATTGAGATCATTAATCTCGTTGTTAGTGAAATTTCATTGGAAAATGTACTTTTTGTAGCTGAAATAATACAGGACGATTTAACGGTCCAATATCTCGAAAACTATTCACATGAAGAAAATGCAATTAGCTTTCTCAGAAAATGGTTAAAAACATTTTGTAATTTTAAAAACTGTTTACAACATTTCATTTCTCTTGTCAGTACTGTACATTTTCCATTAATATCTCCTAAAATTGATAACCGGTTTTCCTTTAAAGTTTAAGTAATACTTGTAGGTGTTCTCAACTCACTCTTTTGTATAAATTGACCAAAAATTATCCACACTATAAACTGTCATTATATCGAACGTATTATTTGCACAAGCCCAAATTTTTTTTTTTGGAAAATTAAAAAAATAAGTTTTCAGTAAATTCACAAATATAACAAATATAAATTTACTCTTTGGCACTGCAAAGAACGTTTATTTAGGGGTTGGTATTCGTCAACACTTCGCCCTAACTGAACTAAGTCTTAAGCACTTATTAAATAATACTACAAGAAAATTAGATCGGTTATAGATTCAGACTTCAGGAAAAGTAGCTACGAGGCAAATTGGAATATGTCAAGTATATAAGGCTGCTTTTTTGAAAAATTGGTATATAGGTGATAAATAATCAGGTTCTTTTTTCATTTGATAAATTACAATTTGAAAGGTCAAAAAAGACTAAAACGCCTTATTCACAAAATTATTAAAACCATCATTTTTAGAAATTAATAATACTACACATTTAATTAATAAAATTCCATACCAAATCGACCACTTTTGAACCCGACCCCTTTAGATTTTGCTGATAATTTTTCTACCCTTTGGAAAATATTTTTGAGAATTTTTTCAAATTTTTTTGTCCAACCTCAAAAAAGTTATGAATTTTTCAAAAAAATTAAGGTAGAAATAAAAAAAAAATTTCCATTTTTGAAAATTTGACAATTTTTTTTAAATAATTAAAAAAATATTTAAAAAAATCGGCCCACTCTGGGATAAGCGGGGATAGAATTGATCATGTTAAAATTTGTTCGTGTATTTTTTCGAAAAGTTGAATCAAAAACAAAAAATTAAAAAAAAGGTACCCACAAGTCAATTTCTAAAAAAGTTATGGCTATTTGAAAATAAAAAAGCCATTTTTTTGAAAAATTCATAACTTTTTTGAGGTTAGACAAAAAAATTTGAAAACATTCTCAAAAATGTTTTTCAAAGGTTAGAAAAGGATGGAAAATTGTCAGCAAAATCTAAAGGGGTCGGGTTCAAAAGTGGTCGATTTGGTATGGAATACCCTTTATATACTATAAATTGAAATTCACTAAAATATTATTATTACACTCTTTTACGTCACGCTTTATTGGGACATCCCGTATATTTCAAATTTATTTAAAAATGAAGAAACAAACTACTGGAGTGACATCTAGCAGTCATCCTATCCTGTCCAAACTTTATTAGGTTTATTAGGTTTTTTTCAAAAACGGTTTCGGAGATTTGTACACCCGGTATATATAAAAGCAAAAAAAGCAATAAATGTAAAGTAAACAAATCTTACCAATATCCTTTTTGTTTATTTGAAGGTCTGCCGACGGAACTATGAATTTAAAATTAGAATTCCGTCTTGAAGCGGAAGTTTAAGGGCGGTGGAACATTACATTACATACTTACTTTGCCGCCGCCTTGATGGCCCCTGTGGCGGACTGATGACATTTGATACCTAAATTCCGTCCAACGGTGGACCAAAGCTTATTCCGCCAGACCACCATTTGCTGTCAAACTTACAAACCCAAAAAAATAAATGGCGGAATTCTAATTTCAAATTCATAATTCCGCCGGCGGAACTACAAAGTATTTCAAATTATTGATGAATTTTGGAGGTTATTTCAAAAAACGAATTGCGAAAATATAAAAAAATTTCCAGCCTCCAAAACACATCACAAATATTCCAAATTTACCTCGTGAAAATTTCCCAGAAGAAAATGTAACTATCTTTCTTGTAGTAAAAATGACACTAAAGAGTATTTTAATTGGCTAGCCCATGGTGATGATGGCCCAAAACTACCCCAGAAAACGGCATTGGTCACTGATGATGTTTCAACGTCCCATTAGCAGAAACGTGGTGGTTCACAATATGATGCGGCACCTGGTGCGAAGGATGGTGATGTGAACCGTGATGATTCTGGTTGTTGGTTGCAGAGTTGTTGTTGTTTTGTTGCTGCGTTTGTTGCCGTTGGGAGTTTTTTTTATTCTTCATTCTTCTATTTTGAAACCATATTTTAACTTGTCGCTCGGTCAGATTCAAATTTCTCGCCAATTCCCAACGTTTTTGTTTCGAAACGTAGGCATTGAATAGGAATTCTTTTTCCAACTCTAGCGTTTGATATTTCGAGTACGGCTTACGTTTTTTGCGAACGGTTACTTGTCCGGTCCATTCGAGGGGGTTAGTGCCAGCCCCACAAGGTACTGTTACACCCATGGTGCCCAACGAACCTGAAGCAAAAAGAGATGGGGATGATCCCCACATAACTGTGAACAATTAAAAATTCATAACCAGTATTCATCAATTTATTTGCAATTAGTTTCAAGTTTCAATTAACTTTTGTTTGCTTATCTACAACTTAATTTGATTTTTAAATTGACATTGGTGCATTTAAATTGCTACTTTAATTAATTTCGATATTTTATACCCATTGTTTTTTTTTTCATAAATAACAATTCTTATTTTTTGTTAGACAAGTAATTACTTTTGTGAAAAAAACGTAAAGTCAATTAAACAAAAGTCATATGGGATATAAGCGACTGGCAGAGTTAAATGAATTAAATTTTTACTTAAATATTATGTTGAATATAAAACTCAAGTTAAACAATTAACCATAGTTTTGTTATAAATAATTTAGAATAAGTGCTTTTGTTTTATTGTAAAATTTAATTCAGGATTTAATTCAGTTTAAAAATGATGATAAATTATTAACTGAATCCAGCTCTGTAAATAATTAATCCTTAAAATATATTGGTGTTCTAAAATAAGTAGAAGCATAAATGGACAGCCTTGTATAACTATAATGTCAATAAAGAGATAAATGTTGTTCATTGAGATTGTATAAAAAAAATAGAAAAAAAAGTTCACTTCACAGCTACTAAATATGCCATTTCAATTTTAATGATTATTGTTAATAACGGCACACGTTTAAAAAGACATAATTCTTTATTTACTTGTTTCAAAACAAACGAATTGTTCAGAATTGACACTTAAAAACTAATGTGCAAAGCAAATATTATAGCATTCATAAATTTTAACAACCCCAGACCCCAAGCCCGTCCGTGTAGTCACCAAATCTCAGCTGTTAACTACCACAGAAGCCAAACAGGCCTGTCTGTGAACAAAATTACCCGTAAAAAATTGGTATCAATTTTACATTTTTCTTTCGCCCATTCTAGGATTTCGAAAAGGCATTTGATATTGCTGCTAATCGAGTGCTTTACGTTCTGCAATTGATTTACTTTTTCATAAAATGACTTTCTTAAGTATTGAATAAAAGATAAGACCCGTGTAGTTGATGGTAATATGGTCATTTTAACAAATTAGATATTAGATGCACTCAGATCGACAATTTTTCCAAACCGTTGAGAAATTATAAAGAATTATCTAGAGCTCATTACCAAGTTAAAATTAGAGACACGTTCCAAACAATAACCTTCAAACTATAATAAACAAATAAATAACATTTTCAAAGATCAAGGATATAAAGAAAGATATATAAGAACGAAAAATTTTAAATATTCATGAAGCAATTAAAATATTTAAAAGTAAAATATGATGATTACAAAATTATTATAATTCAAATTTTTTTTGACAACATTAAATATTGTCAAGGTGTTAATAGACCGGTCTAAAAGTCGTTTACGTGCGTGGCTCGTTATAGTCAGCTGTTTCGTCACGTGATTGAAAGCCATTCATAAAGAACTTATATATTTCCATATAATGCCACAATAAATTTTTTATTATTTATCTAGTTGAAATTAAACTAAACTTTTGACTCTCTAACACTAATTTCAACAACATAATAAAAGTTTTTGCTATCGCTAAAGACCGTTATGAAGATGTACCACTTTTACTAGGCAATAAAACTGACCTAGGTGTAGGAATAATAAAGAGCCGACGTGGAACAGTTGTTAGGATATTTATTGAAGTGTTAATTTTCATTGCTAGGACCTCGATAAATAAAATAATGATTTTATATTTAATTTACATTTCTTTTAAACATATTCCAAAATCCCAAAATCAAATTTCATTAATTAATTTTATATTTTTCTATGATTGAACTTGAACTCAAAAAAAATTACGAAATTACTATATAATTTATCAACTAAAGAAATTATCGATTTGGAACGGTTTCTGGCCTACAAGACAACCTACTGCATGAGTTCGCCGACCGAGCCTCGAAAATCAACAGACACCGAACGCAATCTTGAATCCTAAGGCCATCTAGCGTTACCGCGGATAAGCACAGCCCCGAGAAAATTTAATAACTAGAACAATTTGAATTTAACCAAAGAAATATGTTATTATTAGGTAATCATTTTAAAATTACTATGAATACGATTTTGTCAATTATTTAAATATTGAAAATTAATAGAAACGTCAACTCACCTGGAGGAGGATAAGGTGTAGACGGAACTGGTTCCGGTGCGTAATTTCCAAGGCCATAGCCTCTATCATGGGCATGGGAAAATGAAGCAGACTCAGCGACCATAGCCGCAGCTGCAGCAGCTCGACCTCGGTCATCTGTAGGTAAATACGGGACGGCTTGGTGAGCATCTACATGATGCCTGGATGCTGTAGAGTACGGAGAATAATTGCACCAAGAACTACCAGAAAAACTCTGATGGCATGAGGAAACAGCAGGATCAGCGCTTGGACCAGCCGGAACGGTATTATATTTGTACTCTGGAGTGCCGGCAGCTGCAGTAGCGGCCGGAGACCAAAAAGACAAAGGTGCTTTTCTATCTCTGTTACCTGAAGCATCACCTGCGAGATTGTAGTAGGTGGGTGCGTTGTACTGATGATGATTTAGACCAACGGTTGGCTCAAACGCTGTTTGATGATTTTCTGACGGTGAATACGACCAAGGCTGACCGTGACCATGCCTTATGACACCATCACCACAGTCACCATACCCTCCGGATGTTAACCGCTTAGCAGGAATGTGAAGAGGACCTGCAGAACCGCTATTGCTAGTAACACTGGCTGGCGAAGAACTCGACGTTGCCGATGTAGTAGCTGCTGGAGCTGGTACGGTAGTTGGACTAGTCATTCCGCTGTTGCTGATCGGCGTAGCTGCACTTTGAGGTGCTGGAGGGGGACTATCTTCGTAGAGGCTGCCGTTCATCATGGACCACCAGGCTACCCCGGCGGAAGACCCCGTTCCGGTGGCTGGAGATGATCCCGGGGGATGCACATGATCATATAGGGTGGGCGCCGCGCACGCCACGGGGTCAGCGATGGTAAGGATGATTGTTGGGCAATTCGATTACAGCGGTGAAGAATAATCCAGCGACATTTCGTTACAATTGGCGGAAGTCACGAAGTTGCACCAGGCAGAGATGAGAAAATTTATGAAACAAAAAACACCACAATAAGAGTAGAGTTAAAAATATTTTTTGCACATTAAAATTATTTAAAAATTCACTATTTCGCGAGTCTAATAAATGTTTCTAACACATTTATATATTTTTACAAAATATCCTCCACCGTAAATATCCTTTGTTAGAAAAATTTCAAAATTTAAATATTATTTTTCAAGTGCGAGATTCGACTCGGAAATATAATCGCGATCTATTTCACGCTCGTCGTATATGTGTGATACCAACAGTATCATGCAAGTTTCAAACACACACTGAAGTCGTGTGGAGTGTGGCTCTCCTTCGCATTTAGATTCTCTCCGCTTGGATAATGAACGCGCGTGCGATCTAGCGGCGGTTTGAAGAAAATACCGTGATGTGTTCTCGCGATGCGAGACCTACGTGAAACAAGTAGCGACATACGTTTATTAATTCAAAGATACCAGTGGAGGACGAAGTGCACTCTGCTGGTTCTTGGATTAATTCCTTTTTTTTCGTTGTCTTTTTTAATGAACTGGATCCTTTACATTTCATATCGACAAAATCGATATTTCGATCATAAGTTTGTTGGAAAATTTTATGAATAATATTAAAGTAATTAAAAGATAGCAAGCAAGTTTCAAAAACCACTGGGTGTCCAAATTTTATCGACATTCAAGTCCTAATCTTAAGCCTTGAATAACCTTCGCAAAATTTTTGGCGATGGCGTTTACAAGATGATACAAATTCTGGTTGAAGATGAAAAATTTAGTACGGAAAAAAATGCAAGGGAAACCACTAGGACCAGCTAGAGGAGCGGAAGGAACTGAAAAGTAGAAGACAGCTGATATGAGGAAAAGTATAAAATGGGTAATAAAAGTTGACTAAAGTTTAAAATGAAATCTTGGTTAACTTTAAAGGCTATCCATCATATAGACATATTTTTCTCAAAACGGTCAATTTATATTAAATAAAATTTATATGTTTAATAATACAAAATCAAATAACGAAACTGTAAAAACTTTAATATGATAATTAAAATGACATTAACAAAAGTTATGACCAATATAAACTCATTCAATATCTGTTAACAATAGTTAACACCCATAAAATTCATTCATACAAAATATTTAATGCTGGCAATCAAAAGTTTAGAACTACGGATACTACGCGAGGTGTCATAAAAAAAATGACAGAAAGAACCTAAATGTTTTATTTATTTACAATCACTGCCACCGGATTTTTTCGAACCGGTATAATGTTTTTCCGAATTTCTATTAAGCAAGCAGGTGCTATTTTTATATTAGATTTATTGACGCAATAATATTTGAATATCTTAATAATTGGCGACTGTGATAAATGAGTGGAATTTTTATATAGCATGTTACAATGTGTTTAGCATACCTTATTGTCAAAGAATACCAAAAAACATCTCACAATGACTTCAAAAAAGGTGGGATGAAATATACGGAAGATGAGTTCAGTATAGCATATCCTCTTTGATTGCTCGACTCTCGACTTCATCGTCCATTATTAAATCCGTGTTTGACGACCAGGAATGTTTTGTCATAGGTAAGACCCAAATTCTATACGTGCAATCATCTCGTGAATCTTTTCTTACAAATTTAGAAACCTACTTATTAGTTGTGCAATTAAATGGAAAGACAAAAAGTACCTATATAAATAATAATATTCCATTGCAAAATGCATTATTATTATCGGTAAAATTTGTATTTCCAATAAAAATTATGCAAATAATAGGTATATAATTTATTTTATGATTTAAATATAATAAATCTAATTGTTATTGAAATTTAAATGTCCGTCAACAAATCACAATCATATTTCTCATTGTCTCTATGTTGTCATCATATATAATTATATTTCATCTGTGTGTATAGAATAATTCGACATTTGCAAGTGGAAAACCATACAAAGTAATTATTATTAACCATTTTTTAATTAACATTATCAAGATTTATGCAAGGATATATTTTCTAATTAATCACTTATTGTATAAAAATAAAAGTTCATTTCATATCTACGTTCTCAATCATTGAAATCAGTAGTAAGCAAAGCCTAGTGCGTTAGCATACTTACTATGATTTAAAAAAAAGATGAGATGTAACAATATACAGCAAACAAGCCAAGAAATTAGGGAAGGGGTGAATCTACGTTCTGCAACAGGGGCTCTAGCCGGACATGGTCAACATCAGACACATCCTTATGTCAAGTTTTGGTTAACAACACCATATTGAAAGACATTCCTTTTGTTCCAGAGTGCTGTGGTGCTGCCTTACCCTCCCAACTTATCAGATCAGATGAGTTAAGATTGTAGATAATGAAAAGTATAATGAAAGAATACACTGTACAAGAAAAACGGAAATTGCACCGTCCTGCTGGATATGGAAACAAGAAGTCTGCACAATTGAGAAGACAGGACAGTCAAAGAAGCAAAATAGGAACCGTATAGTCATATGATGGGACCAAAGCATAAAACTTCTGCAGCGCAACTGGAGTCCCAAACAGATCTTCCCCAGAACAGTACGGGACTCCAAGGATGATCAAAGATGGTTAGAGTTTAGCTGGTTATAGGCGGTTGAGTAGTGGCAGTGTGGAAGCTGTGGAGTTGCTCTCTTCGGTTAACAAGAAGGAAGGCATACAAACCTTAAAAACGTAAGCTGGTGATACAGACTAGGCAAATTCATCTAATTATGCACCACCTGCTATTGAAATGTTTAGAATACAATTCGTCATACTACTACTACTACTAAATGTGCAGGCGAGCCTTGTCCTGGACAACTCAAGCCAAGGTTCCGACACTGAGGCCACTGGCGGGCCCATTGTGCTAATCCTGCTACCTAGTCATCCATGAAGCCGAGCCCTTCAATAAAGGCCACAACCTTTTTCAGTGGATGCCTGCTTGTGTCTCCAGGAGCCATGACAGTGACTCCGAAGATTCGCCTGCGTAATACAGCCCAGTGTGGACACTCTAACAGAACATGAACTGACGTTTCATCAGTCATGCCGCAACCCTACATAGGGAACTTTCCTCTACTCCTAGATTGTAGAGTTGCTTCCTCATACAGCAATGCCCAATTCGTTATTGTTTTATTACCTAAAGTGTACCTTTGATAACAACAAATAGAGCACGCAGAGATTTTCCAATAAAAAAAATCTATTTATTTCAAACGCATTGTTTTGTATCGAAAACAATTATAAATTTTTAATTTAAACATCGGTAAACAATATCCGTAATATGCGGTGTCAGTCACACATCGATTTATCGAACAAAAGAACGAGGGCGTGTAGTATCGGTGTTGTTCAGTAACTTAGTTGCATTTTCTGTTGCAATTAAATTGCACCCACCTCGTGTGCAGCACGCAACACGTTCTCTTGCAAACCCATAATCCAATTATAACATTCGAGTTGACATGGGCGGAGATTTTTTATAGACCTAATGAGATTGCAACACATCTTATCACCTTCAAAAATCAAAGATGGTTCGTTTCCTGCACATCACACTTATTTCGATCATCTTTTTTAATAAATATTTGTTACGATAGTTCTGTTATTCTTTATATATTGCATATAGAGCTATAAAAGAGTAGAAGATACTTTTTGAACACGAAGAGAAACTCCACTGGCTTGTTGGTACATTCAAAATAGAGTTTTTGAAAGCTCCTTACACGTGGAAATTAAACATAGAAAGTCTAATAAACTGAAAAATGCATCATAATTTTTAATGCTTAATTGAATATTAAAACATAATATTAATAAATATATTATATAGTACCTACCTATTATATTACAACTAACTGTTTATTTACAGCTTCGGTTGTCAGGACGGTAGGTTGTGTTTACTGGTTTCTAAGTCGGTAAGTGACTTACTTACCGTTCAGACGTACCAATCCTTACCGTTCTTAATACTTAATATACTATAACGTTTCGAATCAACGCCTCTGTCAAAATCTGAAAATACCCAACTATTCATAGGCATAATATTATTAGGTACTATACGAGGTCGTACGTATCATAAAGAAATCCAACCGACTGGAAAATATCCCGTCGAGATATATCGAACAAACACATCCCTGTTTTCATAATTAAATTTCTGAGCAAACACAATTTAATTTCAGTAAATGATGAGTCGATGCTGATACACCAAATAGAGCAAAATTTACTCTACATGGTTCAGTTGCTCTAGAAATTGATAGATATAAGATGGCGGTTATTGTAGTATCGCGATTTTGGAACGGAAAACATAAGTCCATAATGTGAGGGTAGTTGATGGGGATTGGAGTTAGGGTTAGAGTCTAGTTGGTGGAATATTATTTAACAATTTGAGATAGTTACGAAACTAATTTCTAATTAAAATAATAACTTAATCAAAAGACGGTTCAAAGTAAAACGTGTTTGGAACTAAGAACAATCAAATTTTTCAAATTATTTAAAACCATTTCAAAATTAATAGTCCGCTGAATGCAATCCAGTACAGTAAGATTTTTGGGCGGCCTCAAATTGGTCAAATTGGACGCTAACTACTTGTAGCCCAGATGAGACACCCTTAAATTGGACGCTCCCGGAAGGATTATGTCCTTTAAGGATTAAGCTTATATTTGATCAACCGGCTTTAGGCCTGGGTTTTCTTGTTTTTTTTAGTTTTCTATCTCTCATTTTCTGATATTTTTATACATAGTTACACTTTGATCAACCGGGTTTGGGCCTGGGTTTTCTTGTTTTTTTTTTAGTTTTCTATTTCTTATTATCTGATATTTATATACATAGTTACACTTTCATCTGTGTCAGTTGTCCGTGTCATTTTGGGTCAACAACAAAATAATACAGAGAACGATTAGTAGAGGTACCTAGCGTCGAATTTAAGGGTCTACAAGCAGGTACATAAAGTGAGAAAAAGATTAAGTGAAATTTTAGCGTCGAATTTATGCACGCCCAGATTTTTCAAATCTTAATTATTTTGACTGTAAGTTGACAAAACCATGTTTTATACCGTAGGTACATTTTGCATGTTTAAAATACATTTTGCATATAAAGCTGACACAAAACGTCCATTTTTGCAAAACTTTAAAAAGAGAAGACTTGCAGACCGGTCTCGGCGTGGTATGCCGCACAGGAAATTATCTCCCATCATCGAAACCACTATAACCAGTTCAGGCGTATAATAATTAAACTATCAAGATCGTGAAAGAATTCGACATGAAGACTTATTTAATAATTCCATGGTGGAAGCTACCTTCTGATAGGATGTTCATTTAGTTGTTATTAAAAAATCATACTACTGTACAAGGATTGTTAAAAGATGTAAATCATATTTCTGAATTGCTGACAAATTAAACACAAAAAAAACGAAAAACCCTAACCAAAAAGTATCTATTTTTGTTAAGTTTAATACCTCATTGCAAATAATGTAATCAAAGAAGAGCAGCAAATGTGAAGAAAATTGGACAATTTAATGAAACAAACCACAGCTAATAGTTAAAGATCGAACCAGATAAAAATTCATCAGATATTACATTTTCCAATAACTGTGATGAGTGCAATTCCAAGCGACTCGAAGAAGGGATTTCTATTATATACCGGCGTTGTACAGGGGGGTTGGGCAGGCAAATAAAAGAGTAAAGATTTTTATACCATAAACATATCAACAAAACGGCTTTATAGAGTCAACTACTTTATTTACAGTTTCCTGCAACTTTGAAGTGTGATTCAATGTCCTTCGTGGCATTTAGCCAGGGAAGTAGTTGTAGTTTGTTAGTGAATGGTCTTTGTTTTTTGATTTTCAAAGACTCTGTAATGCGTTATAATAGTATTATACTAAAACCTTTGACATATATCAACAAGAGGCTTATAGTTCCATTGTCACTTGTAATATCCTTAAACAGTCATAGTAAGTAATTTATGGACACAAACATAATTTCACCAGGTCTAATAAGTCACAATTAACCACCAATTCAAGGAAACACTTAGACACTGATAGACAAGGTGATAAGAACTATTTTAAATGTACATTTTCCTTATCGCAAGGGCGATCATATACCTACAGTTTGACATGACAAGCTATAGCAGAGTGTTCACACTCGCTTGGAATAGTTTTTATACTTAAAAAAGTTTTTTGATGACGTATTCCTTGAAATAACTAATCATTTTCAGGTTTGATCAAGAAGCGAAGCCCAACGCAATCTCTTTGATGTTTTGGTAACAATAATGTATGACCTTGAGAGAACGACGTTGACAGACAACAAATGATCCAATTTTTCTTGCTTGCTGGTGTATCATTTGGTACAAATATTTTGCAATCTATGCGGTTGGTGACAACAATCTTACTTAATCTTAATCAAAAAATAAATAAAAACCACGAACCAATACAAACTTCTTTTTATTAATTATAGATAACGCAAAGATAAAAATTATAACAATTATCATTATAATAACGTAACAGTTGCAACAGTCTCGGTAACCGTTACCATCAACTCTAACACTGAATTAAGTTGATATGCCTCGGTGCATTCAGATATCCCTGGCTACCAACTCACTGGAACGAATGAGGCTCTCGTCCAATATCGTCTATTGCGACAACATGGCCTTATTGAAGGTGATGGTTTGCCAGCAAGAGTCGACTTTACGGATAATGCAACTAGAGGTTAATTTTCATTGAAAAACTTCGCGACGTAGTATCTGTTGTAATAGCAACGATCTCCTGTAGCGGTTTGAAAGTTTTGCCGGTCCCACCCTCATTCAAAGGGCGGAGAGTATATACAGGGAAGTCGGTTGATAAAAATGGAAATTTGATTATGTTGATATATAGTTACCTATTGTGTAGTTAAGTTTAATGGTACATGGTGTAAAAGAAAATATTTCCTTATTTAGTGGAGCTACTTGTTTCCAGAACTAATAAGTGTAAGATCATTTTTTGGATTTGACGGCTGAACGCACCTTGGTAACGTCAGTTACTTGTCACTTGTCATCCGTCATTGTTGTCATTATGTTTCGCGCCAAGATGTCGATAAGGCGTTACCGATTTGTGAGGTCCTCTATTACATAACAAAGAACATGTTTTTTATTAGTCCCCTTTGCTGGAATTTTTCTTTCGTTTGCGTTTACTAAAGTCGAAATGCCTTAGAGGCCAGACATATGTTTGCCCTGTCCAAATTACATATACGTTTACAGGAAATTGGAACTTTTGTAATATCAAGGACAACTCCAGTTAACTAATTTCATTAGCGACAGCCATGCCTATTATACATACTCATAATAATATGCAGGTAGCAATTTCTTAATCACAGCCTTGCACCGTTTTGTTTTGAAAATCGTCAACTTCATCGGAACGTTTGTTGGCTCTTTGCCAATATCATATTTAACCGTTCATTCACCTGAAGAGTCTAGAGAGGTATTGTTGGGGTATATAAAAGCTTTTCAACTTTCAATTCATCGGAAATTTCAACATTAAGTTCTTCCAAAAGTTTATCAGTAAATCTTGGTTAAACCAAACACTGCTTCGTTTATAGGGAGGCAAAGTTGAACGCGAATATACTTTGCGACTGAGGTTTATTTTTTTCTACTTTATTGAGTCAATTAGAACCGAAAGATACATTACAAGACGGGACCAATAAGTTTGTGTTATCCGAGTATCGTTTACAGTCTTTTGATTATTTCTCAAATTTATCTTTCTATTATTGAAAAGATAAGTTCATATTGAATAAAATGCGAATACTTACCTCTACCTATCTACCCTTATAAATAATAATATTTTGATTAATATACCTTGGTGGAATGAGGCAAGCGTTGAGCCTGGAAACACTCTCGAGAGTCTGAAACAATAGAATAAAAAAAATAAAGATACACGCAAGATCATTGACAGAATAAAAGCTATAAAGATAAAAGATACATCAATAAAACTAATCTCCGGAATATCTCTAGATTTTAGAGATAAAAAACAAAGATATCCATAAATATAGAAGAATACTTTCAAAAAATATTGGTCGTATCGAAAATAATATTAAAAAATAGGAACATATAGGCAAAAATTTAGGTACTGCAAGTACGAGCGATCGCGCAGGTATAGATTCTACCAACTAAATTACTATTGGATTACGGTCAGTGTCGTACAAATATTATTCAAACAATGCCAAACGCCAACAGAATTGAAGGACAACTAATGATACGCCTCTGTACAGAGCATTTATATATCTTGCAAGAGCTGTATGGGAGGTAACATTGAAAATGAGTTTGTGCGCATGGGGGCGGGCTCGCCATCACGTTTGTCGCTTGCAGTATACTTTTTAACAGGTAAGTACCTAGTACAATACTTTCTACCTTGAAGTAAATGTTATAGATTGAAAAACCCTGACGAACATTCTGAAGAGAATAATTTATGATCTGAGACAATCAGAAAAACAACTACAATTTATAGTGATTAACAACAGTCAAGGAAATTAAAATATAAGTAAGAATATGATACCCGTACTGGTAATGTATCGTCGGATACTTAAAAAAAACTCACACAAAAACAATAAAAAAAAGAAGAAAACTGTTATGAACACAATCGGTAATAAAACCGTAAAATTGAACAGATGTGAAGAAATGTTCTACGATTTCTTAGGGAGATACAAATCAAACATCCACAAAAATATTAAATAGTAAGACAGCTATAATTAAATTAATTTACATTTTATAATTGGAAAGGGATATTTAAATAATAGGTTGATGTACCAAAAGAGGCAAAAACTTATACAGGGTATATACTGCGAATAGAGAGGATAGTTAACGCTAATAGAGAATAGAACTCTATTTTCGTTTAGTGTGTTGTTGTGTCTGCAAATTGCTGGTAGCTCTAGAATTTCGAGAAAAAAACATGTTTTTTGCAAGTAAAATTTGACCCACGTTTAGCTTTAAAGAATACACATAAATTGTACAGTGTTCCAAAAGAAATAGTCATTCTTAACTCAAGAATTCCCAAATGCCAAAGAAAAATATCTGACATCTTAATATTTGAGCGGATTTGTGGAAAAAGCCCCGCCCAGATGTTAAGGGGATAATAAATTTTATTATTAAGAAAATCTTTATTTGTATCTCTCAGTCACGTTTGTGATAAATTACGTCTCAAATATATATATATCGCATTTCCTTCAGCCATTTCTGCTTTGGCACGTTCATACGTTCATTTAGATGCTAGATCTGACCCTATAAGAATTACACTAAGAAACAGTACCAAGCAATTAAAAATAATAATTGAGTTTTCTTTTTATATCTGATAAAGATAGTGATACATTTTGTATAATTTAAAAAAAATGTATCCGAATTGAAGTGATGTCGCTTAGGAGCAAATGGAACAGAACTAAAAAAATACTAAGATTAATAAATACTTATATAAAATAATATAAAAGCTAGAGCCAAAGGATCTGATAAAAAAGTGCTGGAATCAATTTTAAGAGTATCCATGTAAAAAGGAACAATTTAAAATATAAAAGCTAGAGCCAAAGGATCTGATAAAAAAAGAAATTTCAAGGATCACGTATAGGCACTCAGAGAGAGAAAAGATATGATGCAGAAAGGAAAAAAAAGAGAGCTATATATTTTGACAACACGGAAGACGAGCAAAAGAAAATATTTGTCGCCTTCTCCACAGAAGTTGTAGGTCTGTTGGTTCGCATCAAACCAAAGTTTAATATAAAAATGATAAAAAAAGGAGAGCGAAGCATTTTATTTTTAATAAATTTATACTATGTTGAATTCGGACTGTCTAAATCTGGATCACAAAACACATAAATTGTTTTATTTCAGATCCTAGTCATCTTTGGTGGTAAATCCAGTATCTATATAGGTTACAACTAAATAATTTATATGAATGTAACTTTTTTTTCTTACCTATTAGACAACTCGAAGGGATGGAGAACTCTTTCCACGTCCCCGAACAGTTTGACGCATTGGGTTTAACACTTGTAGAGGAAAACAGTTGCGCCTGAAAGAGAACCACATCTGTTATTGTATAAATTTTCAATTGACATGTTTATAGCTCTACCTACTTTTAAGTGTCAAAGTAAATACACAATATTAGAATTTGGATTTGATACCATTTTTTTTAAATATCAATAATAATGTATGTCGTGCCAAATCTAGTAATTTTTTGTTTTATAAGTATGTAAATAATGAAGGAAGAAAAAAGGATATTTCTCCTGCTATAGGTATAAACTATGAATAATATTATATTAAACTTTTTTTCAATATAGGAGTTGTAGAAAAAAAATTTTACGATCCTAAACTTGCTTTTTTATATAAATATTCTATAATTATTTGTATACATATTAATGTTAGACGTCAAAGGTAATTTATGACCCTTGCATTTTTTATGTTTATATTTTCATTGTTTACTTGAATGTATTGCATAATTTCATTATTATTATTGCTGCTGTACTATTTCCAATCAAATTAGTTACGAATGAACGCAAAAAGTAAAAAATACATTTGATAAGAAACTTAAGCCCACCAAAAAATTAGAACTGATTCTAAAATTTGGAATCTGTCTTAAATTATCGTTCAATTAATATTAATTATTGTCCAAGACAACAAAAACAGTCCAGATATTTACCCTTAAAAGAGTTTTCCACCCTTTGTCTAAGGTATTATCGGGGGTGGACTAATATAATTGATATTTGTGGTGCGAACCCTACACAAAATGGAATAGTTTCGGTTCAGTTGGTCTTTATCTTTTCTATGATGTCTCCATAAACTCTTATTACTCTTGCTAACGTCAGGAAAGCATGGCTCGTCAGAACTGTATAGTTTTAGAAAAGGTAGCGCAGTTTATTTAAATTCCATGATCATAAAGAAGTTTTTATCCTTCTTTTGAAATATCGACTTTATGAAAAAATGAAGAAACTTTGAAATTGTGGTTATAAAATAATTTCTAATAATTATAAAACACTGTATAATTACCTAGAAAACCATTTTTTATAAATAATGGCTAAAAATTCCAGCAAAGTGTTTTAAATTATAATAATTAAATACATTCCAGGTATTCTGTTGAAATTAGTCTGTTATTTATTATTGGTAGGTAAACCTACGCTTACATTGTTACCAATTTTAATGAAAAATCCGGATCTTAGAAACACGTGTGGGATGCTATTAAGTCTTATAATCACTGTTGTTGCATAACATTATTTTTTGTTGAATTCCAAAGTATGAAATTTATAAAAATACTTTCAAATTGCTATTTGAAAGAGTACAGAGAGCTAGGGGACTATTTGACACAACGGGAGATATTCTAAAAACGGAAGAAAAAATTACTCTCTACTTTCGAGTAACCCTTTACACAAAATATTTTAGATTCGTCTTCGCTGATTTTTTTTTCCATATTTTTTTATTATTTGAGAAAGTGGATTTTAGTTTTCTGCTCATAATTCTTATTTTAATTGAATGTAAAATATCGCTACCTTTTATATCAAACATTGCAAATACTGGATTGAAAATCTCGTTTCATCTGCAGCGTTGTGGCGTTCCGGGCATCATAATAGCAAAAGTTTTTCTCTTTTGTTTCATCCCCTATCGTTATTTCGGAAAAATATCTGTCAAGAAGAGTGAAAGTTATTTAATTTCTGTGCCATTTGAAAACAAGAAAAGATTTTACTTGCTAGCAGCTCCCTTTTGCGTAAATAATTAAAAAATTTATGAGGAGTCTTGAGTGAACCGCAGTGGTTTTGTAAAAAAGCCGGCAAGATTTGATTGGGGTAAGAAAAGTGTCTGGAACTTCAGTAAAAAAATATGATTTTAAAATAATGATAAGTAATAAGCGAGGGTGGGAAAGATAAAAATAAAAAGTCGAGTATTGTTGTACCTATATACAGGGTGGGGCAATCTTCTGACATCGGAGGATTACATTGTTGTGGTGAGAGATAGAACTTCATAGTTTTTTGTGAGCTAATACAGTTACTGAGGGTACATTC
Organism: Galerucella pusilla; assembly: GCA_910591695.1. Classification (NCBI taxonomy): domain Eukaryota; kingdom Metazoa; phylum Arthropoda; class Insecta; order Coleoptera; family Chrysomelidae; genus Galerucella; species Galerucella pusilla. The sequence goes on from CAJUYI010001725.1 coordinate 32,581, forward strand.
TGAAAATACTTTCGATTCTACAGGGTGTTCCAAAACCACGTAGCAGCACAAACTTACATTTTTTTAAATGGAACGTACTATATTTTGTTTAAGAATCGAAAAGATCTCACCGAGAGCGTTACAAAAATATAGCACTCTAATATATTATAAGGGTGTTTTACAAAGATATGGCCAATTATTAGCAAAAAAGACCTCCTCTTTAACACTCTGCAGAACAGTAAATTAAAATAAATCAACAGGTCTTTGTGTTCAAATGTCATACACACATCATTGGCTGTGCTCAGTATTAATTACTTTTTTCATCTGTGGCTTCTTTAATACAGGGTGAAACAAAACGTAAATCGAGCAATATCTCAAAATTTTTAAATGAATCACCCTATGAGTCTTTTTACAATTTGTTAGTACAATTAATAAACTTTCAAACGATGTAGTAAACTTAGGGCATTAGTTAATGGAAAATCGTAGATATTTTATGATAATGGTCAAAAACAAGTATTTCTCGTACACAAATAAAACGGTATTAAATTTTTACATGCAGCCTCTTGTAAATTTTAACATTTCTAAGGCATATATTTTAATCGTAATTTTGGATGCATCTACAATATCTAATCAATGAAATCAAATGTTTGCCAATACCGTAGGTACCTACCTGGAATAACCAAAAGTTTCATATTTATTCATGTTTCACTTTCAAGAATTGTTATTATAGGCTTGTTTGAGAATGGACGAAACATAATCAAGCCATATTTTTGATTATATCAAATGGGCTACTATCAAAATAGTATCTACTAATAAATGTCAAAGAAATATTGCTGTATTCTTCGTTTGTGTTTAGGAAGTTGATTCAAACACAATAGTTAACTTGTGGTTCCAACAGGACGGAGCATCTGTATATCAAAAATTTTACCGACAGGTGGATAGGACGTGGTGGACCAATTTCGTGGCCTCCTCGATCTCCAGATCTCACACCGATGGATTTCTTTTTATGGGGATACATCAAGCAACTTGTGTATCAAACGTAACGCATTTTCCACAATAACTCCAGCTATGTTGGAAAGAGTAAGATCCTCGTTTTTGAAAAGAATTGTATGGAAGTAAATGATCGCCATTTTGAACACTTAGCATAAACTACTATACTTTTTATAGAATGTCAATGTTCATTTATGTAAATGTGAGTGTTAGTTAGTGTTCTTATGATGTTGGTTTTCATAATTGTTAGTTTTTCAAAAATAGAAAAAGTTGGAAAATAAATTACAAGCTTGCATTTTACATAACTAAGATATACTGTTTGTGGTGACTTCAGTAATTATTTCGTAAAGACTACAAACTGCTTTTATATTTATTAGTACCTACTATAATGAGATTAGCCTACTTACAGTAAACAAAAATATTTCTTCCAACATAATTCCTTCTTTCCCTCCTCTAATGGTAAGAGTAGAAGTCAAAGATATTTTAGATGCATCCAAAATTACGTTTAGAATTTATGCCTTAGAAATGTTAAAATTCACAAGATGTTGCATGTAAAATTTTAATACCATTTAATTTGTGTACGTAAAATACTTGTTTTTGACCATTATCATAAAATATCTACGAGTTTCCATTAACTAATGCCCTAAGTGTACTACATCGTTTGAAAGTTTATTAATTGTACTAACAAATTGTAAAAAGACTTATAGGGTGATTCATTTAAAAATTTTGAGATATTGCTTGATTTGCGTTTTGTTTCACCCTGTATTAAAGAAGCCACAGATGAAAAAAGTAATTAATACTGAGCACAACCAATGATGTGTGTATGACATTTGAACACAAAGACCTGTTGATTTATTTTAATTTACTGTTCTGCAGAGTGTTAAAGAGAAGGTCTTTTTTGCTAATAATTGGCCATATCTTTGTAAAACACCCTTATAATATATTAGAGTGCTATATTCTTGTAGCGCTCTCGGTGAGATCTTTTCGATTCTTAAACAAAATATAGTACGTTCCATTAAAAAAATGTAAGTTTGTGCTGCTACGTGGTTTTGGAACACCCTGTAGAATCGGAAGTATTTTCAAAATCTGCTCTCAGTAACTGTATTAGCTCACACAAAACTATAAAGTTCTATCTATCACCACAACGATGTAATCCTCCGATGTCAGAAGATTGCCCCACCCTGTAGAAATAAAAAACAGAATTTTGAGAAAACATTCAAAAATATTCTAGTTTAAGACATTCTGCGCAAAGCAAACCTCTCTAAACTGAAGTGAATATATTATCCAAGCAAAATATTTTTGTAATAAAATCGATCGGGTATACGATTAGCCAGATTGTTTTTTTTCCTCCCGGAATTGATTGTATGGTAAAATACTTTTTGCAATCGCTAGATTGAATTGATTTTTTTATAGTCGTGTAGAAGGCGAAGTTTAGATGGGTTTCCTTCGGCCCTTCCGCTATCGAAATTTACTGCTTTCATCAGGAACTATGGAAAATAATAATAAAAGAAGACAAAGTATACATGTGAATTCAAAACTTTCCAAGTTATGTACCCTTCAAATAAGATGGGCAAATATGAATATACGGAGAAATGAATTGTTTTATTCATCTGAATTTGTGCTTTGTACCAGATAAAAATGGGAATTTTATTAATTTGGAGAAATGAGAAAGATTTATGTAAATGTTGTTTTGTAAAGTAAATAGCTTTTACCTACATCTTAGCAACTGTCAATAGACGTCGCTATTTTATTAAAAATTTACTATTTGAAAACATTCGATATTGCCACGTTCAACTATGAAAAGCACAAAAGGGCTAAGTATGTATCGATTATAATTGAAAAATTTTGATTATCAACAATATATTAATAATGATTAAACGTTAGTTCTTTAATGTTCTTCTTCCATTGGTAATAGAGTAATAGAGATGGAGATGAAAGTTTACCAAGCACCTCTAATAATGTATAACTGTTGTTTCTTATGCTTCAACAAGCAAAGGAAGCGATTTATGATTTGTTTAATGATTGTACTGTTACTATAAACAATTATTATAAAAACTATTATTATGGAATTGAATGTTATACAATAAAATTATTAGAAATATCTATTGTTGATGTTGTTCAAGTATTATTAATAATAAGATTATAAATACAAGTACAAGTAGGTCGTAGGTAAAGTATAGTACGTAACTCGGGCTGTAAAGCATTTTAAGCTTGTACAACATAATTTTATACACCCAGGAGATTGTCTTTAACGAATTTGCTGCTTGAAATTACCTATCGATATAAAATTATTTCAAAAAAAATGCTGTTAGTTTAAAATTCGCGCTCAACCAAAAATAACTTAAGACATAAGGAGTACGTTCCGGGGCTGGTAAATTGCGCACAGCGCTCAGTTTGTAGCCAGGTATACCCAAAATGTTTCTTTTTCATAGGTAAACTGCGCACAAGGGACCCTAAAGAAGGTCTAAGTAAATGGCATACAACTGTCTACCGATTCCACGAATTTTAAAAGTTACCAGAGATTCAAAGTATTATCCCCTAATGACTTTGCGATAACAATTTGAGGCGTAGGTACATAGATCAGTTTAGTTTTTGCATTCACACTTATATCAACGGGTTTGGGCCTGGGTTTTCTTTTTTTTATTTTCTATTTCTTATTTTCTGATATTTTCATGGACTAAGGATAAAATTTGACCGCTGTGCGCAAGTTACCTATACAGAAACTTAATCCCCTGGCTGCAACTACCTGACGAACCCTTCCCAAATTTGGGAAACTTCTTGACCACTGTGCGCAATTTACCTGCGCCCGTACGTTCATAATCTATGGACCAAAAATAGACAGTGTACTTGTCAGTCAGACGACGGGAAAAACCCTTCATGTGGTGCGTTTGTGAGCGCTGTGGTGTATAAGTACAGCTCTTACACTCAAGGTGTTTGTTCTGTTGTGAACGCAATACCGCTGTAATATTTTAGCATCTTAGCACCTTCAGCATTGTTACGAACTCACTCATTCAGAAGCCGGTCCTGTCGCAAACTATGAATGCGACCTTTCTAGAAAGGTTCTCGAAGCGTACCAAGGCCAATGGTTTGTCGCGAAAGTTCTCGATATTATGAAGTATACGCAGAGGTGGTATATTCAAGAATTTTCTAGAGTTACGAAGGACTATATATACGCGTTTTTTTTGAGTGAGAGAGAAGTTGTTCAGTATACAGTGAATCGGTAAACAGTTTCAGTATACAGTGAGTGAACAGAAAGTGAATATAAATAGTTTTGAAGATAAATTAGGACAATTATAATACCGAGTGTAGATAAATTAATAGACATTAAGCAGTGAGTATATAAATTAAGTTTATTATAGTGTGTAAGTGTTTCTTTAATAAATCAATAGTAATTAGCCATAGTGAGTGTATAATTTTATCCCACGGTAAAAACTGTTTAAGTAAATAAGAAAAACATTAGAGCAAGATTACGGCCACTAAGGGAAATTGAAAGATATCTTCATAGAGCAATAAATGGTAAACTTATTCTCAAGATTCACGCATTGCCATTTATTGTGGATGTAGATTACAATGGCTTCTGCCCTCTAAGCTACACCAATATTCTGCACTTGTATGACTGAAACTATTAATATTGTAGTATCATAACGTAGTAAAAAACTTTTCATAAATATTTTCATTAAATATTCATAGTAAACAAACTTATTAAATTTATATACCTACTTAATTATAACTCAACCAAACTCAATGTACAGAGAATTAACAATAATTTATTGTTATACATAAATACTGGTTATAAAACAAATTTTATTGTCGTCAATAATTCTTAGAGGAGGGTCATATATCACTTTAAACCTTGATCCATATTTAATTTTGCAAAATAGTCGTAAACGACTTTAATTTACTTTAATTTAGTGTTACTGTTGTCATATTTTTTCAAATTGAATTATTGAATGTCTTATTTATACAGTTTAATTATTAATATGCATAGGTAAATCAATTATTAATCAATCAAATCAAATCAATATTATTGAGTATACAAAATTTTATCCAATTTTGTATTAAAAATTCAATTGTATCAACAATAAGTACCAAGGACTGTCTATTTACAGTCAAGTCTGCAATTTCATAGCCGAGGCGCAGCTATGGCTAGCTGGCAGGAGACATTAGAGAGTTTTTCGTCGAGTTGCATATTACATTTTTTCGTCAACCTTTACAAAAAAACTAACAATTTTTCAATGAAAAATCGACTATTTTCGCCCGAAAAGTCTTTTCGTATGTAAAATGTCTGTTGGGAATTTAAAACATTCATTTAGATTTTCGTAGAAACGATAACCTGAAATAATGAGACAATCTAAAATATATCTTCTTATATGACTCCTTCCAGATATTCCAGTAAGAGAATGGAAATGTCGTTTCTTCCATAGTGTACGTGTTAATAAAATGTAAAGTGTTCACCGTAGAGGAAAGGCAAAGAACCGACGTTTATTTTACGACGGAAGGATTGAAATTGCCAGAGTATGGAACAAATCATCCTTTTGGGAGAGACAAGAAAGTTTAGTTTCATAATTCGGGTATAAATTTTGAATGGGTTAACTGAAATAATATAAAAAGAAAATGAGAAGGGAAATTTGATATGTCAATGATCGTAAAAACGTATTTAATAAATTTTTTATAATTTAGATGATTTTTCATCAGAGGATACCAGCACAAAATGGAAATATACACTGGAGAACTTTCCTGCAGCCTTATAAAACTTATACTATTATTCTTGCTGATAATTCTAAGAAGAAAAATGTACAAACTTGGCATTTTATATGATACTTTGTATACCTTTGTATACCTTTCGTGACAATCCCACTGACTGCGCCAATAACATAAGTGGGCAATAGAATCAGCATCCCACTAAAAAACTTACTTGTGCCTAAAATAATTCTTATGATATAAGAATTTACACATTTTGTCTTATCCATCTTGCTATCTCTTCTAAGTGATTATTATTCCGTCAGCATTTTAATAAACAAAGAAGTCTCCCATCGTTAAGTTTGAAATATAAAAGTGACGACAGACTAAAGTGAGACAACCGAAAAGGCACTTAAGGAGCTGCATAAGAACAACTACAATTTTACGATTAAATCTCATTTTAAGTCATAACAAGCACGAGTGTTTTAAGAGAATATTAAATTCTTTGAATAATCTGATAAATGATGGCGCGGTGCATGCACTTTGCAAACTTTATTTTCAGTTTTACAGACCTGGTTGACGTCAATTAATTTATGCAGACAGATACGTGGGTAACTAAATCGAATTTTAATCTGAGACGCATTTAATACAGAAATTCGTTCGTTATTCTCTACAAAGACTTGGTATGACATTAGATCAAACCATGGGATCTCAATTTTATTTGTAGGGAGTCTGTTCAGGTACTAATCATTTATTACTTGCTTCATAGGCTATAATACAAGTAACCATGTTAAAGCGTTGTCACCATCAAGTTAAGTGAACATCAATTGTCAATTTGTTCAAAAGTTTTTCAGGCATGACCTACGATGTCTAGCAGGCCTTTCAACTTTATTAAGAAGCTAAATTTGTTTGGTGAGATATCAATAGGCGTGAGAAGCAATAGACTCTTGCAGGTCGTAGTGGGGAGCCAAATAGATCCACTCACCACAAACCTAACTCAATAAGCAGCGGTAAACTTGATTACGAATTTTCCAATTTTTAGCCACATTTTATTGATTATTTTTTGATGTTTCTTAAAACCAATGAAATGCTTCTTTATTTGTCACAATTATGTCATTATTATAGTGGGAATAAATATCTTGTGATTATTAATCACTGTGGCTTTTATTTGCCTAGAAGATAGTTGTCAAAATAATTACCTAATTGTGTCAACGCGATATATAAAATGGGTGAAAATTATCGGTTTAGTACCTTTTCTGGCATTTGAAAATGTTTTCATTGTCTGAAGATTTCAAACAGCATTTGAAAATGTTTTCATTTTCATACTCTTCAAACATGGTATTCGAAAATGTGTTTATTGTTTGAGCTATTCTATTGATAATGTTTTCATTACTTAAAGTTTTATTTCTTGTTTAATTTGTTTTTGATTCCCTGGGCTCTTTAAATAGTAATTGAGAATGTTTTCATTGCCTGGATCCTTCAAATGGCCTTTCATTGCCTGCACTATTGCCTGGCAACAAGTTTTCCAAAAATATGTAAACTTATTCTCAATTTATTCTCACTCTCTTGTTATATTATTACTAAGAATATGTTTGTGAACTACAAAAACCACGAATTCATAACATGGCCTAGTCAAATTAAACGATCTACTGCTTAATAGCCAGTTTTTTCAATTTTTAAAACAAACCATGCAGGGTGATTGAGTTTACTTAATATACAGCGGCTGTAGAAATAATGTAACTTATTTTGATTACTCTTTTTCCATTTACTTGCTTAGAATTAATTACTTCACTCACTTGGAAATACAAACTAAAATAGGCAATATCTCTCTGGTTTACTACAAAAGTATGTAAATATACCCTGTAAAATAAGAGAAGCAATTTTTGAAATGTAAACGAAGACTTCAAGGGCATTTTATTACACCCATTTCCTCTTTTCATCTCGGTGTAAAACATTGAAAGCAGACTTTGTGCTTTTCCGTTGTTTAATCCAACTTTCTAGTAGGAAAACCTCTCTAATGAATGAAATAGGGAAGTCCAAAGCTAAGCAATACTATGAATTTAACTTTGCAAGTACAAAAAATTGTAATTTCAAATAAAATGTCAGAAGAGGTGAGCTAAATGATAAAAATCATTAAATAATTATTTGTTCAACTAGACAGAGGAGTATATGCCGTGTGAAACATGTAATGTTTCCTCCGATTGTTTGTACAGTGTCTTTAGAAAAATCAAATTAAAGTCTTTATAACAGATATAACTAACAATTTTCAATATTTTTTCTAATTAGTTGAAGGTAATAATTAAATCACATTTTTTAATTCCTATTGTCGATTAGACCAATGATACATTTTTTCTCTGTAGTATAGAATAATCTTGTTAATGTCAAACCTATATTTAGGATAAAAAACATTGTCAAAACAGTCCAATTGTCATAAAATCTTTGGAAAATATGTTTATCCAAAATGGACGTTTAGAGCAAAGTATAATATAGAGTTGGATAGGTAATTTTAACAGAATTATTAGGTACCTTAGCTTAAAAATAAACATTGGAGTCTATTTAAAATATCATGTCTATCTACTTAACGAGTAAATATCACACCTTACTGCTAATTTCGAAAAGTTATTCAATTAATAATGTCTGAAAGATTACCAGAGATGTCGCCAATTAAACGCAGACATATTAATCACTCGCAAGTACAACCCTAACAAAAGGAACGGCTTCAATTAGGAAGAAATAAACGCGGATGAAATGATCATTAGTTACGAACACATGTTTCTAATTATTTTAATACAACACTGCAACCAGATTGGAACAACAAAGTCGGTATCTTGTAACAAATAAAGTTAGAAATTTACAACCGTGTTCTACATACATCTCAAAATCCAATAACAGTAACAATAAAATAAAATCTCTGACAAGGCGTAACTTTCTGTTAGCTTACATTATAATTAGCGTTTTCTAAGCGTACCTACATTGGAAATCAAAAGAAATAGAAAAATGAAGAATGTTGAGAACGCTTCAAGATATTTTATTTGATTTATAACAAGATTAAGGTATAAAAAACACTCGGTAGGTGGTCGTCAACACTAATAATACTGGTACAGAGTGGTATTTTAAGTTTAAATAATAATTTTTAACACCCAAATATATATTCTGAATGCAATCCTGCGTTGAAAAAACAAATTGTTTTTGATATGCGAGATTAAACAGGTTTCTATTGGGATTTTTTTTTTCAAAAGGAGCCGTCCCTTCGCCGGCACCACCTCAGCCTCCTGGGCTTATTGTGGATACTCCTAGTGTTCTGACTACAACCTATTCAGCCAATCCGTTCCCTGAATTAGCTCATACAGGTTCTTTGCTGGTTGGTTGTAGAAGTCTTCTAGAGTCATTACCACACAGTTTCTGCCTCCTGTGGTCCAGCGACTCACAGTTGCATAGTATATGCAGAGCTGTTTCGGTATCCCATTGTATCTTCTGCATGTAAGGTTTCCGTTCTACAGCCCTATTTTGTTCAGGTGCTCCTTTGTGGGAAAGTGTCCCCTAAGTAGCCCCGCTATGGTGCGTAGTTTGTTCCTGCTCATTGAGAGCAGTTCTTTCGCTACTCTTTCTGATGGTTATTTTATGAATGTCTTCCCATGTATTTGCCTGGGCTTATTCTTCCAGTGTTTATTGTGTTGTTCTTTCACCCACCCTTTTAACCATAACCTCGTTAAGCATCTGGGGATGCCCACAGCAGATTCGGGTCCGTTCATCCGTTCTCTTGGGATTTAATTCGAATGAATTTTAGGATTTATGAAGGAATTGAATTGAAATGTTCATTTTTTCGGGAAAAGTTTACTGCTTACAACATTTTCGCCATATTTTAAGGTGGTAAAAAAGTGGATCTCAATTCGAAGCATGCCCCATATGAAAAACTTACTCATCAAGGGTAACGTATCCTTATTTTTCAAAATTTCTGCTTCTATTATTAATAACTATAAGAACTTAGATTTAAACGCCCACAACAATGTTTCAGCTGACCTAGAAAATACCCTGTATATTTTGCCAATTATCGATGTCTACTATTATTTCTATTCTTGCAATGAAAGGTTTAAACAAAAAACAATTGATTTTTAGAACGATCATCCTCTCCCGTTTTTTCTTCTTGTTCACTTTCTTTCTTACCTGAGTAAATAAAATAAAATTCCGTAAAAATGGTTGCATATATCCGGTCCATAAATTAAAGAGAGGTACACATCGAGTTGAAAGAAAGTTTGCTACTGTGTACAGTAAAGTCTTTTACGTTACTTGAATGCAAACTACGGACTTAGAAAAGCGTTTCGAGGATTTGGTAGGATCTAAACGTTTTCGGTTTATGGAAGGTGACTTCCTGTGCTTCACCATATCTCTACGGAAATAGAGCCTTTTGGGTCTCTGTCTCCTTTTCAAACCGGGCCTCGAGGATCTGGGATATACTTTTATTTAGTTAGCGTAGATTTGAACTACGTAAAGGGGTTAAAATAACCTAATTTAACTGTGAAAGCACTAGAAATGATTCACTAACAAATATTCATTTAAAGTATTATTTTTGGTTAATATATAGTTTAGTAAAATTACGAACTAAAAAGAAAGAAATATGCAGATATTCATAAAAAGTTATGGAAATCATTTTATAAAATTAGTGGACTAAAAGTAATAATAAAACACGAACGTTTTCTTACTATACTTACAGTATGATTAAAAAAGTACGACTATATCTCTCCCATTTGCACCTTAGTAATTTCATGGTTATTCTGAATAGTTTTTGCAACAAGAACACACTTATTTTGCCTACTTTCATTCCAGCAAAAACTTCAACCGTATATAATCATATATAATTAAAGTTGGCAAAAACTAGGGCATTGAATGAAAGTTAATTCACATAAGTTTTTTAAATAGTCTAATATGTCATGATGCAAGTGAACATTTCGGATTTTAATATAATTATAAAAAACGTTTCACAATCTTTCGTTGACCCGGCATTTGGCTTTAATGATTTAGTAATAAAAGTGTTTATAAATCCCTCATTGTATAGTGGACGTAATATTTTTAATGCAGCTATCTAATCGTATATCCCCTTCAAGTTATATTGCGGACTATGACGGTATCGTATCGAATTACAGTCGAACAAAGAGACGACAACTTCAAGTTCGCAAGTATACAGTGAACAGTAACAGATCCGTAGTCTGTAAAATTTAAATACTAAAACATAAGACGTTTGGAGCCCAACCTGTTTCTAATCCAGCATTTATTAATGTCATTTATTTGTCTTTTATTTGATTTGTTTTGTATTTTCCGATTTTCTTAAAGTGATTTTGCAGTTTTATTAAATGTTGAAACAATTGCTTCGCTTATACAATATTTTTAAATAACGGTTTCATTGATAAGAATGTATAAAATGAATTTATTCCATATCCCTTTAGCACTTTTATTGGTCCGCCCTTGGTTCGAAAGAGCCCTGAGCGCAGGTATTTTCATCCAATCTTGGATGTACACTTTTATTTAGTTCAGAAACAATGGAAATCTAGATAAGAATTCAAATTGGATTGGGTTTGCAGGGCATTACCCAAGCACATCAGTGTCGCAAAGAGTCGCCAAGAGACAATTAGATGTATTTCCCTTTGTCGGTTAATCTAAGCTAATAGGATATTTAACTCTGTTAATTTGTGTAAAAGATTAAATTCTCATGGGAAGAGAAACACATACGCTGGCACTCGAGTGTTTATTAGGGACGGGCGACAATTTACTCGGAATACGAGATTGAATGGTTAGGTTAATAGCAAATGAACAGTAAAATATTCTTTCTCAAAACTAAATCATTAGAAGAAAAAACAAAAAAGTCGACTGCTTTACGAGGGTTGTTACTTTTTTTAAAGTAAGTATTCTCCAAAAAAAAGATGCATGTTTGCATCCATTGCAACCAATTCTGAAAGAAGTTATACCACTCGCTTAATGGTACATTGAAAATAGAGATTTTGAAGGCGAAATTTATCAAATCCTGTACTTTTTCACAAAAATAAGATATATATACCTATATATAATTCCAGATTAATAAAAAAAACCTTCGCGTTTCACATAAAACATTCCTTATGGCACGAACGATTTCTTTCCAGAACGAAATAAACTAACTAGTAACATAAAAAATCACTTTTGATAAGTGTCATCTTTTAGTGTACTACAACTTTTTGGCGAGCAGCAATTTTCGCTTAAAATTTTGGTATTCAATTCGCTCATCGACGGTAAATGACAATATAAATAACAGGTTAGTTCAGTTTATTGCTATTTGGATGTGACTGGTACACGAAAAAGCTTTCGACTGCCAGGGAGCGTGAAAATGGAAATTATCGAGGTTTGACCCTAACCATCGAAAAGCTTTTCTCTAAATTCACCACCTAATCATTTTCCCGCAACGCAAGTTCTCCTGTTAATTGAAATTACTGTATAGGGTGAGTTGTGTACAAGATGTCTGGAACTGAGGACATGCTGAGCATAGTAAAATGGTTTTTCTCGAGTAAAATAATGTCCAGAATCTATAAACTGGAGCTTACTGTCATCTAAGCGAACCAATTTGTCCCACAACTCGCGCAAAAACCGAGTTTAAATATTGATTTACAAAAAGTGATCCAAGAGCAATCTGACATAACTTATTTTCACATAGATGAATCCTCAGTGGCGTCTTATGTTCTTTGAATGTCTGCGTGCTTGTGGAGTTCGCCTTGTGACACCTGGGCAGGTACCAAGTGAGAAAGGTAACTCAAAATAAAAGTGATTGGGTGATTTTTCCATATGTTTTATAGAATATTTTTCTGAAGTAAAATCCATAAGTGTCAGACACTTTCCATGGACCAGAACTTTTTTCAAACGCTTCAAAGCACTACGAGTTAAGTCAGAATAAAGCGATATTCCAAATTTCCATTGAAGAATCCATATTATAAGGGAATACGTTTTTTATTCTTGGAAACACCCCACATTCGAAAACCCCATTTCCATTAAATTATTTCATAAGAAAACAAAATCAAATTCATACCGATAAGGTTTATGTAATAAGGTGTCGTAAAATTTTAAAATAAGACGTTTTATAATCGAGAAGGGAAAGCTGCCTCCTTTTGTCGTCTCCCTAATACGAAAAAGTTTCAAGCAATCAGTTTCCAGTGGCAGATCTAGATCTAGAATTAAAATAAAGTTGGCACCATTAATTTTTTATTCATCTAAATTCGGAAAGGGAAGTAATATTTGTTACCGATTATGGAAGATATAGTTTGCAATAGTTTTAATTTGCCTCGACATTTATTACCATCTTGGTAAAGATTTGACAAATAACCCAATAGGGCAAGTTTAGTGGCTTTGAACTAAAAATATGAACGGTTTATTTGGAAATATTCGACTGACGTTATTTATAAACAATAAAATCCAAAAGTTGAAAAATAATGAACTATACAAGAAACTTCATCATCCCTATAAAGTTCCGCCAGTGTTTTTAAGATCCATACAAGCACCCTTTTGTTCCCCAATCTGGGCGTTTTTTATTACATGCCTTATACAAAATACAAACACTTCTTTTAGATTTATTTAACGGGCTGAATTTTATAACTTATAAATCATAATTTGTCAAATTTTGGTTATGGTTATTTGAAGCTTACCCGCCATTTAACTTAAATACTAGTCACGTGTCTACAAAGGAAATGGCATCATATATTTGTGGTTTGAAGAACGATTTTGCGAAATTTGGAATATTTTTTATTAGAAAATCTACAATAACCTTGGACCCCACATGTAACAGTCTA